>OLKM01000840.1:151112-181112 GCA_900291075.1 Melanogrammus aeglefinus
ATTACCACATAAACCTCATGTTTTAATGTTCGGGTTACCGCACCAGTAGAGACTAGGACTAGGACTAGACTAGGATCTCATTAGGGTTCCATGCTGTTTCAGAATAGGAAACATACCTTCTCATTAAAGTGGATTTCCACAAACTTTCCGAAGCGGCTGCTGTTGTTGTTCCGGACTGTTTTGGCGTTCCCGAAGGCCTCGAGGAGTGGATTGGCTGAGAGGAAACCAGGAGAAACGATTAGTATGTCGCTAGCAGCTCATTAGCTTCTGGTGTTTCTGGAGTCACTTTGATCCGGTACCTTCCACGATCCTTTCGTCAATGTCTTGACCGGTTCCGTAGGTCGTTGTCAAATATCTACAGAGATAAGGAACATCTTCTACAAACAGCTCAACACGTTGATGGATGCAGACCTGGCAGAATAACCATTGTACCTATGAACCATTATTTCCAGGTATCTGAATTAATGGATATTTCCAGCAGCATCGCTTTCATACATACAGCTCAGTTCATTGCTACACAATTCATTGAGGTTCCCACCTCAGAACAAACTTGGTGTTCTCAGTCTTCCCAGCGCCGGACTCCCCAGAGACGATGATGGACTGGCTCATCTTCAGAACCTTCATGTCTCTGAAGGCCTTGTCCGCTGAACACAAAGCAAACATTAGCAAGCGATTGACGATATTCTCTCAGGAACGATGGGAAATGTGGACAAATAGTAATCTTGGCATCATTCAAATTCAAAGCGATAAAACGCAACGTAAATGTGACAGTGTTGTCAGATGCAAACATTGTCTTGTTTGTTTAAACAAATCTGGTCGATTTATGACAGTGATTAGCATGCGATTTCTGTATCAGCTTTTGTAGAAGACAAAAACAGAGAAGCTGTAATGTGCTCGACTTCCAATACACAAACTATGCAGGTTGGGCGGCCCCCCCACCGTCTCCCAGAGACCTTCCTTGCAGTGTCTGTGAACGAGCGTCCTCTGATGACAGCTAATAGGTAAAACTGATAACCTCGACCCTCCGATGACCCTCTAATAAGTAATACTGGTAACCTCACCGATGGCGAAGACGTGCGGTGGAAGGGTCCCCAGAGACTTCCCCTGGTATGACTTGATGGTCTCTGGAGCATACAGCTTAGCGATGTCAAAGTATGGGTTCACAGCTATAAGATATTGGCCACATAGGTCTGTGTAGAGAAGATAGAACATATATTAGTGGGTGCTTCATTTTTTGTCATTAATTAGTGTCATGGGTCAGCATCAATCATTAAAGAGTGGTGGGTCACATATCTATTAGTTAGTGTTTAATATTAGTTATTAATTAGTGTCATGGGTCAGTATTAATCACTAAAGAGTGGTGGGTCACATTTGTTCTCTTGTTCTGGGTATTGTTGGAGTAAAAGAACGAACACCTGGACAATGGGCCTTTGTGAGGTAGGTAAAACGCAACGAAAGTTACCATGACTACCATGACTAGGGTTCCTCTGTTTAGCATGCAGGCATTAACCAGATGTCCCTGGGAGCTACGAGGCTTAGCCCCACATTAGATTCCGATTCTGGGGGCTCTTCCCCCACCTTGGCCTCCCACCTGACACTAGGTACCCCTGAGAACCGCTCAGCACACCTTCATCCCTCCTCATCCTACCTTCCCTGTCATCATCATCCTCATCATCATCATCCTCATCCTCATCATCCTCATCCTCATCATCATCATCCATCATCCTCATCACTCCTCATCCTCATCATCCTCATCCTCATCGTCACTGGATAGCTTTAGCTTTGGGGGTAAGGGAGCTTATTGTGTGTGTGTGTGTGCGTGGCTGTGTGTCTGTGTGTGTGCATGCGTGCGTGTGTGTGTGTTCATGAGCGCGTGCATGCGTGTATGCGTGTGTGTGTGTGTGTGCAGGTGTGGAGTAAGAAAGAAGAAGAGAGATCCGTACATAGATGTGGTTTTTGCTGTAGCGGATGCGGACGTTGTTGAGTAAAGTGCCTTCGTTCAGGTACATCAAGGAGCCTGTGGGGAAACAAACACACGTTTCCAAAGGTCTCACGTCTTGCAGAAAATACTACTCAACAAATGAGCTTCAGCAGCAGAAACCAGAGTTCACTTACAGTTGTCTTCAACGTGTTTGTTCACATCCTCCTCTGCTGGGAACACTTGGCTCATCTGCGCCAGAAAGGGCTGCACATGGAAACAAACATTTAGAACTCAGGTACTATTTCGTCAGCATTACGTTGGTTTGGATGTGGATCCTTCCTTCATTCCTTTCTATCTTTCTTTGACATTTCACACATACACATTGCTCGACATTGTTAAAAATATGACAAATATGTCAATGTGAAAAAGAAGGTAGGGAGTGAAATGAATCAGGATTCGGAGATCCCCAGCCGTGAATACGGAACGCTCCTGAGTGGGAAGCCTTCGCTCGGACGTTCTCTGCATCGGTCGGGATTCTGAGTTCATTGATATCAGCTCAAAGGAGCGAGCTGAGAGAGGAACAAGGAGACAGGGCCGTCTAAATAATTAGGTGGAGAGACACAGGAGCTGAGGCCTGATCCCAGCAGGTCTGGGTGGGTTACGCGTGTTGTGTGTGTGTAACGTGTTTCATGTGTGTGTTTGTGAGTGTGTAACGGGTGCATATGCGTGTGTGTAAAAAGTTTCAATGATGTGTTTTTATGTAACATGTGTAACGCGTGTCACGTATGTAATGTGTTTCATGTGTGTGTGTGTGTGTGTGTAACGTGTGCCCAGTATGTGTGTGTGTGGGTGTGTGTAATGTGTGTCATGTGTGTGTGTAACGTGTGTCATGTGTGTGTGTGTGTTGTGTATGTCATGTGTGTGTGTTGTGTGTGTGACGTGTGTGTGTGTGGTGTGATGTCAGCATGTGTGTGTGTTGTGTGTCATGTTTGCATGTGTTAGCGTGCAGAGACCTGGGGCGGGGGGAAGTGGTAAAAAACATCCAAGAGAAGCCCCTTTCCCTTAGCCCCCTCTCACCCTCCTGCCCCTATAACACACAGACCCGGGGCAATTACTGCTCCTGTTACTGAGAGGTGCTGAGGCACAGAGCCAGAACCGGAGCACTACAATCGGTTAATGCCTGAATATCAAAGCTGAATCGACTTGTCTACAAAACGGCCATAATGCAATGCACTCTGTGTGTATGCATGTGCATCTGTGTGTATGTATCTGTATGTGTGTCTGTTTGTATGTGTGTGTGTGTGTGTGTGTGTGTGTGTGTGTGTGTGTGTGTGTGTGTGTGTGTGTGTGTTGTGTTGTGTTGTTGTGTGTGTGTGTGTGTGTGTGTGTGTGTGTGTGTGTGTGTGTGTGTGTATGTGCCTGTGTTACCCTTATGTCTGTGTATGCGCATGTGTGTGCATCTCTATATGTTTACATTTACGTGTGTGTGTGTGTGTGTGTGTGTTCTTGTGTTCGTATGTATGTGTGTGGGTGATACTGTATATGTGTATTTGTGTGTTGGTGTGTGTGTGATTGTATGTGTGTGTGTGTGCTGATGTGTGTGTTGATGTGTGTGTGTTAGATACAATGGACATATCTCCAAGCTACTGATGCATGGTGCACTCCCATAAACACAGCATAATCATCAACAGAATGTCTGCTTTGTTTTTCCTCTCTACGGTGGCCTGGAGGGTCATTTCAACAGACTAACAGCCGTGGGAGAGCATGCATCCAGGATAGAGCAGACAGAACAGAGAGCAGCCCTAATGAGGAGCTCTCTGTCTCTCTACTCTGAGCACAGAACACAGCACCACCACACCGAGAACCGTAAGAACTAACCATTGCGGTACATCGTGTAAAGTTGAGTTTGAGCCAACATAAGTGGAAGAACACACTACTTTAAAGTAGTAGCTTTTACAACACAAGCTACTAAATGATCAACATGAAGACAGACCCAGTAATAACCGAATCATTAAATCACGCGTTCAACTGTAAGAAAAAATAAACCACTGTTCATCCTAGCCAGGGAAGCAGTAAAACAGAAACAAATGTATATGCTGCTCCAGGAGGTAAACACTGTAGGAAGGAGCTGGTGGTTGGAAACAAGGGCCCCAGTACGATGTGGCCCCAGGGGCCTCGTGTCTCAGGTGCAACAGGTGGCCTCCTCCTAATGAGCGTCTCTCTCCGGGCCGGCGGAGCAGCTGCTGCCCTCTTCACTTATTAATGCCTGCCTGCATTGTGGCGCTGCCATCGCCGCTCTCTCATGTTTCTCACCTGCAACACGTTGTTGTGCTGACACCTGTCCCCTTAAACCCCCCCCCCCCCCCATCGCTTAGAGACTGGGGGGGGGGGGGGTCCACAGACACCTGTCCCCTCAAACCCCCCCCCATCAACTGGAGACGGGGGAGCTAAAACAGTGTAACTTTCACTGCAGTGATGCCATTCTTCTGTGTGACTTTCAGAAAGCATTGATAACACTGATAATCATTTACAGTAATAAGATTACATTACATTACCTTCAGACCATGTGTATGTGTGTGTGTGTGTGTGTGTGTGTGTGTGTGTGTGTGTGTGTGTGTGTGTGTGTGTGTGTGTGTGTGTGTGTGTGTGTGTGTGTGTGTGTGTGTGTGTGTGTGTGTGTGTGAGAGAGAGAGGGTGTGCCTGTGGGTGTGTATGTGTGTGCATGAGTGCATTCGATAGAGACAGAGAGTGAGAAAGAAATTGAGAGTGTGCATGTGCCCGCGCCGTGCACACACGTACACGCAGGTGCACACAGGGGCCAGGATGAGCTCACCTTGCTCCGCTGAGTGAGCGGCTCTACGGTGAGCGAGTCGGCTCCAATGTCCACAATCATGGCCAGTTGGAAGCCATGGGTGGGGTGGGGCGCCCACACGGGCTTCCCGTCCTCCATGGCTGTCCTGTCGTCAGGAGCCACGCACACACGCACACAACCACGCACACGCAGGGGGCCTGTGAGCACAGGGAAGGGGGAGGGCCAGGGTGAATATAACTGGGAAGTAGAACCAGGAAGTCGCAGTGAACCGTTAAACATTATCACACTTTTCTTTAAAGTTATCGTAATCTTGATGGATCTTTGGTCTCAATGTAAGAACACTTTAAATGAACCGCTATAGAGATACACTTCTTTGAGAGACCGCCCTGCAGTAATACTGCTACTCCATGTGTTTATTGACGATTCCTTTAATCTGCTTTTGCTCTGCTTTTGTTGCCACACACTTTATAGAAGCTCAACATATGGCTATGAAGCCCAAGCAGAAGCCCTCATCTTTCTCATCATCTTCATCATCTTCATCAGGATTACACACCAACAGCTTCTCACATCTCACCAAATTCCCCCGTCAGGGATAAATGTAGTATCTTATCTTATCTAATTTACGGTATATCTATCCCACAGATGATAGATGTTTCATCAGAACCTGAAACGTGTGTTAATCCCATACTAACGGAGGTCATGCTGTGCAGCCTAATTAGCCCCAGGATTGAGGTCAAATGTTGCAGTGTGTGGGACTGAAAGTGCTGAGGCATCCTTTAGAGAGAATCCGAGGTCACCTTCGACTCAGCAGCTGCACGTTTTGAATCAACCTGTAGGCAACACTTTGCTTTGCCTTCCCTTCTCGTTCACTTTGATGGTACAGGAACACTGTTACAGTCAATAACAATATGAATGACAAATCATTATGAGGAACGTTTATGATATAATTATAACATATTATCCAAGAACAATTTACCAATAATGTTTTTGAAATAATGGTTTTAACCATTTGTAATAACTAAAGACTGAGCATGAGGCAGGTCGTGGTGAAACACGTCAAAGCTGTCAGAGACAGGGCAGCCATTGTGTGATAGTCCCTGCCGCTTTGGCCTGCTACGTTTATCGTTATATGGACGGTCTGAGTGCAGAACAACGCCCTTTGCTGACAATGGCTGCTTGTTCCCTGTCATCCAAAGACCATTCAAAACCTGCAACATGGCAAAGGCTACGACTGAGAATATTACTCAAATCTAACCTTGATAACGCCTCGTGGAGGAAAGCTAGACTTTGGAGCTCAACGGGCCTAGTGCCTAGTGTCTAGTGTCTAGTGCCTAGTGTCTAGTGCCTCGTGCCTAGTGCCTAGTGTCTAGTGCCAAGTGCTCAGTGCCTAGTGCTTAGTGCCTAATGTCAGGTGCCTAGTGCTCAGTGCCTAGTGTCTAGTGCTTAGTGCTTAGTGCTTAGTGTCTAGTGCCTAGTGCCTATAGTGTCTAGTGCTTAGTGCTTAGTGCTTAGTGTCTAGTGCCTAGTGCCTAGTGCTTAGTGCTTAGTACTTAGTGCATAGTGCATAGTGCTTAGTGCCTAGTGCCTAGTGCCTAGTGCCTAGTGCCTAGTGCCTAGTGCCTAGTGCTTAGTGCTTAGTGCTTAGTGCTTAGTGCTATGGCATGAAGACAAACAGCACTTCAGCCATCACACAAAGTAGAACCAAACAGTCCTCACTACTAAAGGCCGGACTTTGCAGGCCAGTATTCAGTGGAGTGGTGCTAGGAATCCACTCTCTATCCCCATAATTAATGCACTCTGTATCCCCATCATTAATGTACTTTCTATCCCCATCACTATTTGACTCTCTATCCCTAACATTAATGTACTCTCTATCCCCATCACTAATGCACCCTCTATCCCCATTATTATTTTACTCTCTACCCATCATTAATGTACTCTCTATCCCCATCAGACTATCCCTGTCATGGATGTAGCCTCTATCCCCATCAGACTCTCTATCCCTGTCATTAATGTAGTCTCTATCCCCATCAGACTCTCTATCCCTGTCATTAATGAATTCGCCATCACTAATGTACTCTGTATCCCCATACACACCATCTATCACAGCATCACATACACACGATGGGAAGGTTGTTCATGTTGTCATATTTCTGTGTGACCCTGCATTCTGTTATGGTCCATGTTTTCATCAAGGCTACCTGCTGGCTAATCTTTTCGTTGAAGATCAAGGCTACAGAGATTCTTCAGTTTCTCTCAACAGGCAAGACAGCTTGTATACAAGAGAGAGCGAGAGTGAATCACACTTTCCCGAGTTTCTAGTGATGTAAACAATGGGAATAATCCAGGGAATGCAGTCACGATATAAATCATAATAGAGCATTTAAACCTAGAGGTAACATTGACTCCGCTTTTAATCCTCTTACTATTTAACCCTAATCCAGATCGGAGGTGAGATGAGGTCAGTCAGTGAAAGTGTGGCCAACAGACAGAGAAAATCGCAGGTCTGAATCCAACAACTCCACCGCCTCATGAACACACTCAGCGTCAGAGAGAGCTGGTTCTGAACGCAGCCTCACACCCTCTCTCTCCGCTTCCTTCCTCCGCAAGGAAAGGGATGTGGAAAAAAATGTATTGTGATGTGTGATGCCAACAGGATATAGAAATATTGTACTTAATAATAAAAATAATAATATACTTAAACGAAAACGTCCCCGATAACAGATGGCTCCACTCGATATCGGAGATCATAGCCATGTAGCCTACCGTCATGGGATTTGGCAGATATTCTTTACAGACAAGTTTAAGTATAGAAAGTAGGCCTAGTTCACAGCGCAGTGAAGCTGTTTGCGCTCCAACGTTAGTGGGATCGGACAGGATAATTAGTTTGCTTTAACAAGTTACCGGTGGAAACAGACACACTAAGCCCCTTAAATAAGCCCTAGGAACAGGACGGGTGTTGTAACTAGATGGCCTACTGAAGTAGTCACGACTTTAGAATGTCTTTGTAAGTACAACTTCAAACACAAAATCGCTTTACAAATAATAGAACTCTCTAATATATATTCCGCTCCGTTTCGGGGCCCCGTCCAACTCCGACGGTGGACGATCATAGGAAGGGTTTCGTTAAAATGTTAGCATATAAGGCATAAAGGAACTTCCACTTACGTTGGGATGAGCTTCAGGAGGAGATAGTGATCAGGAGGAGGACCGCGAGGTGTGCAGGTCCTGCTTGGTAGGGGGTCGGGGGTGAGGGAGCGCTCAGGACGGGAGGCGGGACGTCACTCTGAATACATTACCTCAGAGGAGCTGAGCAACAGACGCGTGTTACCTTTACTCTATTATATTACCTGGAAACTCAACTGGAAGCTTTGCACTCAATGAAGACACACGATAGAAATTTTAGGCCTACATAAAACTTTATCAGACCTTTTTTTTTTTTAACAAAGTAATTTAGTAAGTTTTTATTGAATATCAGCGATTTTATATTATCGTCACAAAATTCATATAAACCATAGGCCTATATGACCGCATATTCATTAAAACAAGGTATTGTTGGTTATTTTCTGTAACTTTGTTCCTTAACACGGAAGCTGAACCAAACTTCAGACAAAGCAGCCTTGAGACTCGTAAATAATTTAAGAGATTGTAATTCTAAACCTTTTGATTCTTTTTTTTTAAGAAGACATCCAATCTACCGCTGAAGGCAACCTCGGGGTTTGTAAATCTAATTAGGATATTTAATCCTTTATTTTGGACCTTCTCTTATTACCTACACAAGATGACAGCATGTCAACATTATCATGACGTTTTTTGTTCCCAGATTAAATTCTCTGTGCTATAAACCCGGTGAGATGAACAAGGAAATGATAATTGTACGAAGTTCTCAATAATGTTGAAATGATGCGACGTCACCCTCATTTCAACCTTGATCCTCAAAACGTTTGCGACATCAGTTGTCCCTACCAAGTGTTTGTTCTGCTAAATGTTAGTTATCCTATTATTCCTCAAGCCCCGTTCCTCCAGCGTGGATTGAGGGCCCCCATGGAGGTGGAGTGAGGCCCACTGTGGAGGTGGACTAGCTGCAGACTGGGACCCATGGAGGCGATCTAACGGCACACTGGCGCCATCTAGTGGCCTGGCTTGACAAAGCAGGGAAGACAAAATACACAACGTCGTCATGGGGATGTTCATATTTATTTTCTCTATTTACAGATAAACAAATACATCGTAGTGATTCATAAAGTAGCATAGATAATAGCAGCACAGGAGGATTCCAGTCGGAAACCACAGAAGATGAAAACAGTAGGCCTAGAAACAAGGCCTACTGAATTACAAAGTCTTCATTTCCATTAACCTACAACGAACCTCTAGCCTATCATGTGCAAACCCCTAAAATCCCCTGTCCCGGGCTTCTCGCTTATAGCCAATCCCGTTCTTGTTCTAATTAGTCCTGGATTGATTCCGGCTGAGTCGCCCCGTGCCTCCAGATAAAGAGCCGCCCGGTGGCGGATGATGTATTTTTGCGTCGAATTGCGAAAGTTCAGGCTACGAACCTCGCTTTATTAGTAGGACGTCGTGTTGGCGTGTTGTTTTGAGCGCTTTTGACGGAACCCTCCGGACACTGCCACCACCGTGCACCTTCACCAACCCGCAGTGAGTGCCCCCAGCGTTTACTATCTCATGAGCTGGTTGAAGCGTTTTTTTTTTATTTTGTGCACCGCAAATATTACTTTCACATCTCTTCTCCATCTATCTTCCTTAATCTCAATGGAACAACATGCCGCGGCAGGCCCATTTGGTTGCTGATGGAAATTTCAGGTCAGGGTTGGAGGTTGTGTTTGAGGTCAGGGTTGGAGGTTGTGTTTGAGGTCAGGGTTGGAGGTTGTGTTTGAGGTGATGGGTGAGACTTGGGTACCTACTGGGGACAACTGAACTGACGCGGCAGACCGCTTTAGCACCGACAACCTCACTCACACTGGGAAGCAAAATGGAAGAACGGCTGCAATCTCAAAGTTCATCGTTTCGGTCACATGGAATTGTTGAAAGCAATCAGTGGTAAGTTAAAGGGTAAGTAGACCAGTTGGCGAGCGCAACTTTTCGAAATTTTCTTTTTTTCTTGTAAGGGTCCTCCACATAAGTGACACGACATCGGATCCTTTTCAATACCTGCCAGAATCCACAAAGACAACTTGAAATGCTACGTGTCAGAAATATCCAGGATGGAAACCTGTGTCTTAAAGGACTTCCGTGAAGAACTTGTATTGGACCCCTGCTGGGAGACTGACGGACGGACTGTGGGCATGGTGACGTTTGGTTTGGTTGATTGGTTTGGTTTGGTTGATTGGTTTAGTGTGTTTCTTTTGGGAACCTGGAAGGTTTTTCGTGGTTTAGATGCTTGTCTGATTTACACATGCGCGCACACAGTACTCGACATTCTCCCTTTCCGTTTACTTTTCAACTTTCAATACACTTGCTGCTTTTGACTGCTGGCTTTATTCTGTGCAGTTTTCTTTCTTAATTTTCAAACCTATTTTTATTCTGTGCAGTGTTGTTCTATTCTGTGCAAACGTCCTACATTCCGTGCAGTGTGGTTTTATTCTGTGCAAACGTCCTACATTCCGTGCAATGTAGTTTTATTCTGTGCAAACGTCCTACATTCCGTGCAATGTAGTTTTATTCTGTGCAAACGTCCTACATTCCGTGCAATGTAGTTTTATTCTGTGCAAACGTCCTACATTCCGTGCAATGTAGTTTTATTCTGTGCAAACGTCCTACATTCCGTGCAATGTAGTTTTATTCTGTGCAAACGTCCTACATTCCGTGCAATGTAGTTTTATTCCGCATTTTTTTTTTTTTTTTTTTCATGTGATGTGCAGTTTGGTTTCATGTGCGATTTTACTGTCAGTCCTTTTGTTGAAGTCCTTTAAATCTGACTGCTGCGGGTTCAGTAACTTCAGCTTTGTTTGGAGCTCAGAGTGTCGTTCATCGAAACTGGTTTGCGACATCGAAACTGGTCTGAAGTACTATAAATATGTATTAAAATTGACACTATATTCTGTCCGTTGGCAAACCTAAACGCCTAGCAATAAAACCGGTGACAATGCCCTTGGTCTAGCTGATGCTAAACTTCACTGCATAGTACGAAAAATAAAGCGTTTTTACAAATATAACATTTCGATATATTCGATCATTTGCGCATTTCATCAAGAGTCAATTGGAAGATTTATAGACCAAGATCAGCAATGAAGGCAAGTTGATCACTTTCACGTTTCATATTTTATTCCCATGGTGGTATTCCAAAGCACTAAACGCTAGTTATTTTGTTTTCAAGGGCAGTTTGTATCCCACTAGCGGGGTTCCCGGGTCCAATCAGAACTTGAGTGGAGGTGGCAGTGGCAGCGGTGTCTGGAGGGAGCGGCGGCGAGGTCTGGAGGGAGCGGCGGCGGCGAGGTGAGGTCTGGAGGGAGCGGCGGCGGCGAGGTGAGGTCTGGAGGGGGCGGCGGCGGCGAGGTGAGGTCTGGAGGGGCCGGCGGCGGCGAGGTGAGGTCTGGAGGGGCCGGCGGCGGCGGCGAGGTGAGGTCTGGAGGGGCGCGGCGGCGGCGGCGGCGAGGTGAGGTCTGGAGGGAGCGGCGGCGAGG
The DNA here is from genome assembly GCA_900291075.1 of Melanogrammus aeglefinus. Lineage (NCBI taxonomy): Eukaryota > Metazoa > Chordata > Actinopteri > Gadiformes > Gadidae > Melanogrammus > Melanogrammus aeglefinus. The sequence continues at coordinate 162,487 of OLKM01000840.1, forward strand.
TCTGGAGGGAGCGGCGGCGGCGGCGGCGAGGTGAGGTCTGGAGGGAGCCGGCGGCGGCGGCGAGGTGAGGTCTGGAGGGAGCGGCGGCGGCGAGGTGAGGTGAGGTCTGGAGGGAGCGGCGGCGGCGAGGTGAGGTGAGGTCTGGAGGGAGCGGCGGCGGCGAGGTGAGGTGAGGTGAGGTGAGGTCTGGAGGGAGCGGCGGCGAGGTGAGGTGAGGTGAGGTCTGGAGGGAGCGGCCGGCGGCGAGGTGAGGTGAGGTCTGGAGGGGCCGGCGGCGGCGAGGTGAGGTGAGGTCTGGAGGGAGTGGCGGCGGCGAGGTGAGGTGAGGTCTGGAGGGAGTGGCGGCGGCGAGGTGAGGTGAGGTGAGGTCTGGAGGGAGCGGCGGCGAGCGAGGGTGAGGTGAGGTCTGGAGGGAGTGGGCGGCGGCGGCGAGGGTGAAGGTGAGGTCTGGAGGGAGTGGCGGCGGCGAGGTGAGGTGAGGTCTGGAGGGAGCGGCGGCGAGGTGAGGTGAGGTGAGGTCTGGAGGGAGCGGCGGCGGCGAGGTGAGGTGAGGTGAGGTCTGGAGGGAGCGGCGGCGGCGAGGTGAGGTCTGGAGGGAGCGGCGTCTGGAGGGAACGGCGGCGTCTGGAGGGAAGGGCGTCTGGAGCGGCAGGCGGAGGCCAGGAGAATGAGGCCAGGACACGACAATCCAACGGCTGCTGAAGGGTGAGACCTGGATTGCATTTATTTTTCCTTAATTAGATTTGGCAAATTGTTCACGGCGTAACCTTGACACGAGCAGCAGCAGCAACTCATACAAATCTAAACTAATTCAGATGTCAGTTCTGACTGGCTGTTAAGAAAGCATTCTCAGCCACTAGAACTGTCAGGATCTATATCACATGTGGGTTTGGGAGAGGACCAACTGTCGTCCTTACAGCTCTATTTAAAACACAAAAGCACTATTGAAGAAGGTACAGGTCAAAAACGTTAGCATTGCTTGAGTAAAATCTGTCTTTAAATCGAGAACAGGGAGAAAAATGCAAATGAAACGTGAGTTTCAGAAGGACTGAGGCGGTTGTCTGGAGGTCCTTCTGCCAGAGGTCCCTGCGGTGGTCGTCTGGAGGTCCTTCTGCCGGAGGTCCCTGCGGTGGTTGTCTGGAGGTCCTTCTGCCGGAGGTCCCTGCGGTGGTCGTCTGGAGGTCCTTGTGGCAGAGACCCAGGTAAGGGCGCTGATATTTACTTCCTTAAATAGATCAAACGGCAATTATATAATCCTCCCAATCTTCATCAAGTGTCCTATTGTCATTTTAGAAACCTGGTAATCCAGTACTAGGACTATTTACTGTTGCTGTAATAATTTAATGCTTGGCTTGTATCTCTCACCCGTTAATTTTCTTTACTTTTAAAGCTTCTTTGAGTGACAAAGCGCTATATAAATTGTATTACCTGTAAGTCATACAATCAAATGCTAAATGTAATGACCCACGTTAGACGCGAGGTGGTCATGTTACAGTATTCATTTGAATGCCCTTCACATTGTGTTATTAAAATGTCTTTGAAACTGACTTTACTTTTTGCGTCCATTCTCTTCACGGTATGCTGACGGAGCAGTCGATCTACACCATCGTCCTACTCCCCTCCACCCTGAAGATCCATGGCTACACCCTACATCTTCATGTATCTACACCCAACATCACCAACATCACCAATCTGAGATACACACTCCCACCCATACTGACAACACTCACTGTTTTAACTTTTAAAACAAACTACATTATGTCACTCCACATTTTTGGGAAAGTATGTTGAGGTTAATCTTGATTTGTCTGTATTAATTGTATACACTATCTATGATCTTAGCTGTTGTGTTTCTAATGCCAGTAGCTAGGAATCCTTTTAAGGGAGCGACTAAAGAGACGAGGCTGGAAAAAACCTGAGCACTTATCTTAACCCTCTTTCTAACCTTAATGCTGCAATTTAACCACTTCTAACAAGGCCTAAAGTAACTTGACTCGTTAACCTAATGCCTAAACGTGAGAACCTAATACCTAAACGTGAGAATCTAATCATCTCAAATACCTAAAATCGTTTACCTAAACCTCTAAAATGCTTAAACTCTCGTACAAAAATGCCCAACTCTCTTAACCTAATATCTAAACCTTTCAAATGCCTAAACTTGCTCACTTAAAACCTAAACATGGCGATCTTCAATATAATATAAAAAAAAGTTGCCTAAAATGTCTTTAAAAGTTGCGCAAAGTAATCAATCCTTAAAAACTAAACGGTTTAAACTCAGACTAAGCCAGACTTGTCCCTTTGTCGCTCTACTTTTAAAGGTCGTTTTTTTTTTTTAAAGGTTTCTCTTTTTCCCCCGTCGGGTTTTGAGTTTTTCTCCTTGAGTGCTTCACGTTTTTGCATGAAATTTGAACACTTGTAAATAAACATGCTTTATCTTTACCCATTTTGTTATGTTTGATTTCTTATGTGCAATTTGGGAACACTGAGCCGTTAGCATCCTGACTTGTGAAGCTGATGATCTGACAAACATGAAGCAGAAAGTGTTAACAGATAATGTTGGGTGACTGTTTAACATGAAGCAGAATGTTGACAGCCTTTTCCTTTTACCCTGAGGCTCACTGTAGGGCCAAAAAGTTTGTCCCTTTGGCAAAAAAGTGAGCTTAAATGTTAGTCCCATTTTAAAAAGCAAAGGGATGATGATTACTCTACATTTCAAGTGGACTGAAGGCTGTTTAATGAGGGACCAAAGCCTGTGTTTAGACTTGAGGTTCTTGTAGTGCTCCAAGACTAGGATCTGAGAAGGGTAGTATGGACTACATCTAGTGACGGATGAAATGATCCTGTTCAGAACACGGGGGTTCAGATGCTAGATCAAAGTCCAGAGCCTCTGAAAAGCTGTGTGGTCCTGTTCAGAGGTTTTCAGAGCTTTAGGGTCCAGTTAGCCTGGATCGATAGAAAGATATTGTAGCGACCGGTGTTCGCGGCGGGTTCCGTCGCTTCCGGGTTCGTGCCGGGGATTCTGGGGGATTCCCGTTGTTTCGTTGTTGCCGTTGTTGTTGGTTAAGCTAATACTGCACAGAATCCAACAAAGTAGTGACTAGATAGTAGTAAGGTAAGAAAATAGTACTCAGTTAATAATCATTACATAAGACGAATGTACGAACACTAGGGCTTTGACTCCGAACTTCGTTATTCGAATATAATCCGAATATCAAAAAAATCATTTGGATATCGCATCGATTAGGTAAGCTGTGCCGTTATTCTGTCACCTGTGTGTGTTCTTAATAAAGGCAGAGACTCGGAGTCGTGCGCGTTATGGGCACGAGAGTTGCGTCACTGCGTAACCTGGGCTCCCGTCTCGTCCTTCCCGCGCTGCTCGCCACATTGGTGTCAGAAGTGGGATTGGCCTGCGCAAGCGGATAAAGGATTGGGATTGACGGTCGAGCCCATGGAAGACCCAACCGACGCCGACGCACCCTGCGTTTTGGGAGCGCAGCGGCCCACTAAAGTTGTCAACCGCCCCCTGGTGGCAAGGACGGTGGTGAAGCTGCCGAAGTTCTCCGGTGAAACGCAGCTTGAGCCGTACCTTGCCCACGTGTCCGGCTTGCCTGAATGGCACAACGGCTGCGGTGCCAGGTGAGGCGGTCGTCCATCTCGCTCTGGCTCTGGAGTGGACGGCGGTGCAGGTTCTCCTGGACTTTCCCATGTGGACCAACGGATCCGCTGAGTGCCCTAACCCGGGCCTTGAGAGACGATTTCGAGCAGCGGATGCCGGTCGTGGGCCACAGCCGGGAGCTGACTGACGCAGCCGCCGAGCCGGAGGGGAACGGTTGCGGGCCTACGCAGCGGATGCACTGCTTGTAGACAGCCCAAGTAGCGAGCTTACATCGACTTCACCGCTGCCGGAGCCTGAGTTGGAGGAACTTAGCTTTCATACCAATCGTTTCCTTCCAAGGACGTGCCCTAGCCGCAGTTGAGGACGGTCACGTCCGCCTAACCGGGCCGCCGAACTCGACAAGTATGGCTCATAAAGTGGCGGAAACGAGCAGAGCGGGAGCTATGGACCTTGCAACCGTCCTTGTACTGACAAGACCTCACGTCCGGCAGGCGGACTACTCTGATCAACCCAGCTGCAGAAGTGAATGATTGCCACGGACCAGTCCATTCCGGCCAAGCACTGCCTGCCGTTGTTGTGGTGCCCGGGTGAAACGCGGCTGGGGCAGCCATCTCTCCGCGAGCACAACGACGGTGACTACCGGTCCGGGCAGCCCGATTTCAACGTGAGGTCTCAAAGAAACGCCCATGAGGTCCACCTACAAAGTTTTCGAGCTGGAGCAAGTGCTACCGCGGTTCTCCAGGGGACTGGGGGCGGCCATGGACGGACTCACTGCACAATGTGCCCCAGTCAGAGCCGACTAAGCACAACATGTGACGATCGGGCAGACAGCGGCATGAACACGGAGGATAGACAGATAGATATACCTAAACAGTACCTAAATCGCACAACAATAGCTAGCAAAATACTGGGAGTGAGGCCCTGACTAGAGGTAGTCATCCCTGACCACACACCCAAGGTCCTCCTGCAGACAGCTGAGGAGACAGGCGTCCTCAACCAGGGAGGAAGGCTGCACCGCAACGGGGCCGCCACTGGCAGGGGCCAAGGCGGCGGCGCCGGCCCCCTGAACACTCGGGACTGTGCCTTGGGTGTTGGGGTCGTCTGACCCCTAAGGTGGGGGCTGTGTAGCGACCGGTGTTCGCGGCGGGTTCCGTCGCTTCCGGGTTCGTGCCGGGGATTCTGGGGGATTCCTGTTGTTTCGTTGTTGTTGCCGTTGTTGTTGTTCTGGGTCCGTTAGTAGTAGTAGTAGTAGTAGTAGTAGTAGTTGTTCCGTTACTAGTTGTTGGGGTTATTAATGATCAGTGGGGTTAATGGGTTGGGATTGTTAATTGATGTGTGTTGTTCTGTTGTTGTTGCCACCGTCACCGAGATTGGTATGTCCGTTGGTCAGGTGTGCCGTGTTTCTGTCATGTGTGTGTGTGTTCTTAATAAAGGCAGCTCTCGGAGTCGTGCGGTGTATGGGGCACGAGAGTTGCGTCACTGCGTAACCTGGGCTCCCGTCTCGTCCTTCCCGCGCTGCTCGCCACAATATATATAAACTGAATGACATGACGTTACAAAGTTTGTAAACCTTACTGATTTGAATAAAAGACGAGGTATCAATTGTGTCAATTTCGGATTATCTGTATCGGGAAGAAACGCACAAATCCAACAAAGGTGACTAAGAGGAAAGGAAGAAAATAACCCATTAAAATCATTACATAAACGAATGTACGAACACTAGGGCTTTGACTCCAGTCCGAACTTCGTTATTCGAATATAATCCGAATATCAAAAAAATCATTTGAACGAATATTAGGCAGCCCTTAATATTCGAACCTGTTATTGGCAGGCCAGAGACGTCGGAGAACCCGACGCAGTCTATAATATTGTAATGAACACGGAAGAGGCAGTGAATTCAGTATTGATTAGACAGCGATTTATTAGAAACCTAATAAACCGTTCTGATATTGAGACAAATCATGATCACTGTTCTATAGCGTCCATTTTCTATAGCGTCTCAATGTCTACTTCAAATGCAGTTAGAAAGTATGGGACAGTTGCTTCATTTTGTTTATATGCTACAGGCCGAAAGACTAAATTAATGTCTACTTACTTGCTCCTTTTAAGTATAACATTGCTTGTGGAGTCCAATTCCTCCACTGAAAAGGGTGCGAAGTGCTTACAACTCTGCTAGTTAGCGATCTATCTCTTCTCTGTAGTTGTGTTGCGCGAATGTTACCGAGGGAGGTCGCCTATTTGATTGATTCGCTGAATTGTCCAATCATGTGGTGATAATAAAGCAATATCACACGAGAGGGAGTGCTGTTGTACTGTATATCAGCACGGCTGTGATTCGGTCGTAGGCACGAGGCCGCAGGCCGAGTGCCGCAGATAATCACAGCCGTGCTGATATACCAGTACAACAGCACACGACCTCGAGTGTGATATTGCTTTTATACAACAGTGCTACGAGCACATTATTAAGTTAAACAGTAATAAGAAACAAAGAGATTGAATGAGATTTTGTTTAGTAATCATTTATTCGGCTCCGCCAACACAAATAGTTCCGCAACTGAAGGGAGACAAGGCTGTTGCCAGGCAACACATATACAAATAGTTTACGAACGCCCGTACAGCGGAGTGATTATGTCTGTAAAAAGTCGCAGTGCTGTTATACTGTATATCAGCACTCATGGAACGTCTCTTGTCCAATCAAATTGCTCGGTTGGGACCGGTCGGAACTACCTGTTGTATAACAAAAAATAAAAGCGGTACCATTGGCCTGGGGCGCACACTGGTGCGACCCGAGGGCGAATTTTCTTGCGCCAATGAAAAGCTGTTCCTGCTTGATAGACAGCAAAAAATTAGCGAGCTTACATTGACTTCAACGTGGCCGGAGCCCCTGACTTGGAGGAGGGCTTTATTTCATGACCAATTTAATGACCAATAACGAGCCTAGCCCAAATAATTGACGTTCAGGCGCATTTAAATGGTTGCTGGCAGTGACAAGTATATCACAAAATTAAACGAGGATAAACGCTATGTATTTTTGTTGATTTATTTTGTAATGATAATAGTTGAATAATAGTTGGCACTGGCAGATATATATTCAAGTGAATATTCCACGGAAGAGCTGCGCCGCCACTGCCGGTAACCATAGCAACGTGGTAAACAAATCTTGCGAAGCCCAATCCAGGACACAGTACATCGTTCACCCTTATTTCAACGTTGATCGTTTAAAGAACTGCCCCATGTGTTCTCCCTACAAAGTTTTTCTGCTAAATGCAAGTTCTCCTACCACGTTTCTCCAGCGTGGACTGGGGGGCCCCATGGAGGACTCACTGCACAATGTGCCCCCATGGAGGTGGACTAACACAACATTGTAACTATCTGGATACAGCAGGCCACTTGACTACACAGGCAAGATAAAGAACAGATAAATATAACTAAATATAACTAAATCGTACAAAAATAGCTATCATAAATAGATTGATTCGAGAGCATACATACTAAATGATTAGGGATATTTTGTCATAATGACTATATCCCTGACGCTGTGCAAATTTGAGTCTAGTACGGCTGTTATTCTAATACACGGCCTATCAGTCCCTCAACCCCTTACTCAGCAGGCTAATTACCCCAGCAGGCCCTGGCCTGGCTCTTTATCTAAGTGTTTATAACTGTGCTATCAAACCCATTTCTGGGGTGTGCGCTGGAGGGAAGAGAGAGTTGTGTTCAGACCAACAGGGTTTGGAGCCGCTGTGTTTGGAGTCTTTAAATCCTCTGCTTTTGGAATTTAAGACACGTTTTTATGTCAGATTGAACACACCTGGATTTTCTTTTCCTCTCAAGGTAGGTAAGCTATAAACTATAGAGGATTATTTTATTTATTGTTGGACTGTGATGCTTTGATGTACATGTTGTAGTTCTTATGACTATCAAACTAGGTTGAGTTATGTTGCAAATAAACATTTGAAATAGTCAAATAGCAATAGCAGGTAATATGTATTTAATGTGCAGCATGTTTTACGTTACAATATTGTGAATCTTTTGACATATTTCACTGAATTTATATATTGTATATTAAACAGGTAATTTCCCTCGTTGTCCGCTGGTTGCAGAAAGATGATGGGATCTGGGCTGCTGCTGTCCAGCCTCTTGATGTCCATGCTGGGTTCCTCACTGCTGCACGTCTCTGGTGGACAACTCTTATCAGAGGAGCCCTGCAGCGTTCAGATCCTCATCCCTGGACTCAAAGGCATGTAGTCTGATCTGGTAGTATACTGAGGTCCACTATATGCCTTTTAATCACTTATTCTCGTGTATGTATAATTTATTTTTTTTAATCGAGGGAATTTGATATAAGAACAGGAAGTTTAATTGTATGTGCTTAAGTAAAGGCACAAGTACAATAGCAAACAAAAAAACAGAACTTCTACATGTGAAGCAATGAACCCACATGGAAGCAGGGTGTAGTTGTATGTAATCCCAGGGTCACAGGCGGTCATTATGGGACACTTTAACCCAAAAGGGCCAGGAGTCATTTTGAGTAGGAACACCGAAGGTCCTTCAAGGTTGTGGAGGACAGGCCGACATGGTAGCTGAACCAACCAGACGCAGACGTTAGGATTTAAATTAAGTTTAATGTTTTAAGGTTGATTACTAAGATTGTTTGTCTTTATTTGTATTTGTAAAGGAGAACCTGGAGAGAAAGGAACCAAAGGAGCTGCAGGGAGAGCGGGCCGACTGGGACCCCCGGGAGAGAATGGTACGCCCCGCCTGATGCTGAACACAGCCTTTGTTTCACACCACGCTATATCACATATATAGGAATATATTTAAAAGTAAATATATGTGTGTGTATATATATATATGTGCATATGCATGTTTTTGTATATATGTATCTGTGTATATGTGTGTACATATGGGTATAGGTATGTTTGTGGCCTAACCTTTTGTCCAAATTCACTCTGCATGGCTCTTTTAGTGCAGCACTTTAAAGTAAAACATCATAGTTCCTCCAGATTGAATGGCATTTCGGAGTTTCTCTGGTGATTTAATATAGTCAATCCACTGCTATCTAAGGCAGGATGCTGTTCACATCCCGGCCTCTAGAGAGCGCTGTGTGTTTACGTTTGAGGCTGGAGGTCAGAGGTCGGACCAGAGAGATGCACAGTGTCAACGTCTGCTGAAGTGTTTACTCTGAGTTAGAGTCTGCTGCCACACAAGAATGTTCCGTACTTATCTTATGGCCCTACACACGCACACGCACACACACACACAGGACCACCCGCGCATGCAGGAGTACATGCACCCGCACACAGGACCACAAGAGCACGCAAGACCACACACACAAGCACACACGCACGCAGGAGCACACATAAGCCGCACACATCTACACACAAACTGTCTTGATGTCAACTGGGACGGGACAATAAGAATAGTAACGTAAAGAATCGAGTGCCCATTACTCTTACATTCGCCTGATCTTATCAAACGTTCTTCCTTTGAAAGGCCAACAAGGACTTAAAGGGCCCAAAGGCATCATGGGACACTATGGAAAGATTGGGCCGAGTGGATACAAGGGTGAGTCTACTAGGCTAACTGCTACTGTACTGGACTGCTCAGGACTGCTGCGTCCATGTTCCTGATCAGAACATAACTTCTCTTACCTTTTAAAGGCTTCAAGGGAGACATGGGCGAAGCCGGCCCCATTGGTGCCAACGGAGAGCCAGGTAAATGAATAATACCAACACAGACTTTCCCTAAAGGAAAGGTTTCCTTAAAGGTGACATATTATACCACCAGTTGTGAGTGTGAGAGCTGTTACAAGCCGTTTGGAAAATCTGCCTCTTCTGACATCACAAGTGGGTGTGTCCCCCTAGATGTGTCCTGGATAAATCAATCTACAAGCCTACCCAGTGGACTGTAGTAAACTTTGCTGATCTATCGGTCATACACCTCGGTGGACACGTCCACTTGTGATGTCCGAAGAGGCCGATTTTCAAAACAGCTTGTAACAGCTAATCACACTCACACCTGGTGGTATAATATGTCACCTTTGAAGCCTGCGTCTGCGTGGACGAACGGCTGAGCATGATTTTCTCCCCAGGATTTCCGTGCGAGTGCTCCCCACTGAGGAAGACGATCGGAGAGATGGACATCCTGGTGGCCCAGCTGTCCTCCGAAATCAAGTTCATTAAAAATGGTATTTAGCATTCTGAACACCCTCTGCTGCGCTCCTACCGCGACCGATCACCCGCTACGTCCACCCCATCGACAGATGCCATCTTATTTATATTTATTCAACGCCTTTCCGTTTCATGAGTCACAGCGCTTCTACCCTCGCTTGCGATAATCACCGTCTCTCCGTGTCGCAGTGTGGAAACATAGAAAATACTCAGTGGTCATGTTTCAGCCCTGCCCTCCCCCGCAGCGGTCGCTGGCATCAAGGAGACGGACACTAAGGTCTACCTGCTGGTGAAGGAGGAGAGGAGCTTCGCCGAGGCGGAGGCCTTCTGCCAGGCCCGGGGGGGCCACCTGGCCATGCCCCGGGACCCGACCGCCAACGCCCTGCTGGCGGCCTACCTCAGCGAGGCCGGCCTGGCCCGGGCCTACATCGGCCTCCAGGACGCGGAGCGCGAGGGGGACTTCCGCTACGTGGACCGCTCTCCCATGACCACCTTCGGCCGCTGGAGGAAGGGGGAGCCCAACGACGCGTACGGGGACGAGGACTGCGTGGAGCTGACGGCGTCGGGGGAGTGGACCGACGTGGCCTGCCGCCCCGCCATGGGCTCCGTGTGCGAGTTCCACAAGGACAGGGTGTGAGGGGCGCTGCTGGGAGGGGAGACCAGGGGGTAAAGGGAGACCAAAGGGAGACCAGTGGGGAGAGGGAGACCAGTGGGTACTGGAGGACCAGGGGGGAGAGGGAGACCAGTGGGTACTGCGAGAGGGAGGGGAGACCAGTAGGTACTGGGAGGCCAGTGTGTACAGGGAGGCTGCTGGGAAGGGAGACCAGTCAGGAGAGGGAGACTAGAGGGAGAGGAGACCAGCTAGTACAGGGAGACCAGAGGGAGGGGAGACCAGTGGGGATAGGGAGACCAGAGGGAGGGGAGGCCAGTGGGGAGAGAGAGACTAGAGGGAGGGGAGAACAGCTGGTACAGGGACACCAAAGGGAGACTAGTGGGTACAGGGAGGCTGCTCGGAAGGGAGACCAGTGGGGACTCCTCATAATCAACGTGCAGATAAAGGCTGACAGCACCTAATGGGCCTAATGTGTTTTCTGAAGATAATAAAAAAAATAGAATCCATTATCATGCAAACATACAGTCTGTTTTGAGTCAATTTAGCCAATCTGTACTCATCACATTCCCTTGGTAAAAAAAACAATTATATATGCCTAAAGACAACTGTGAATTAAACATTTTAATGTGTGTTTCTTATTGATAACAATAAGTAAGTAATAAGAGTGAGCTCACCCCAGATTTTACACACACACACACACACACACACACACACACACACACACACACACACACACACACACACACACACACACACACACACACACACACACACACACACACACACACACACACACACACACCTTGGAGATTTTGTTTTCAATATGCATGATATAACGCTCTAATAAAGCACAGCATGAACCCCTTAAGAAATTAATATTTAATACAAAGAATGAATTATGCATTTCATTGAAAAGGAATTGTCTGTCAAAAACCAATTAGGTGCCATTGATGGTCATCTCTGGTTACGCTGCTGATCTTAGTGGTTCATGTGGGACAGCCTGTCTCTGGAGAATCTACATTAGACCACACTGTAGAAATAAATAGATACCTGCTTTTCATATTCAAATAAACAATGATTTCAAATGGAAATCAAAACTCAAGAATGAGCAAACATTAAATACACAGATCAAAAAACCTCTGATCCTGGTTACCTTGGAAACACAGAAACAAAACAGAATTTCTGATTCACAGATCCGTCCAACTTGACAACACCCGCGGAGAGCTGTTCATTTTGACAAACGACCCTTCTCAGATGAACCAAGGCGTTTCGTGTAACGCTGAGGGTCCTATAACAGGCGGACGGGCCAACTCTCCAGATTGGTTTCAGACACCGCGGTGGTGCTGGTCCTAGCCCTGAGTCCAGAACCACCATGCCGCCCTTACCAGGCAGGCTGGGCTCGCAGCCTCCCACCAAAACCATCATTGTGTACAGGAATGGGGATGCGTTCTTCCCAGGAAGAAAATTAGTGGTCAAACAACGCCAAGTGACCACCTTTGACTCTCTTTTAACACTTCTGACGAGTGGACTTGAGGCTTCCTTCGGAGCGGTCAGAAACGTGTATACTCCGAGGGAAGGCCACAAGGTGTCTGAGCTGGAGGAGCTGAGGACCGGAGAGGGATATGTGGCCGCCGGGGCAGAGCGCTTCAAACAACTCAGGTAGGTGTTCATGGATTCATCATCTTTATCTTACTGAATTCATTCATCCATTATGTGTTATTTATCTGACTGAATTCATTCATTCATCATGTGTTTTTTTTATCTTAATGAATTCATCATTCATCATGGATATTTTATCTTATTGAATTCATTCATTCATCATGTATATTTTATCGCATTGAATTCACTCATTCATCATGTGTTTTTTTTATCTTAATGAATTCATCATTCTTCATGTATATTGTATCCTATTGAATTCATTCATTCATCGTGTATATTTTATTGTATTGAATTCATTCGTTCATCATGTATATTTTATCGTATTGAATTCATTCATTCATCATGTGTAATTTATCTTACTGAAATCTGTCACTTCATCTTGTCAGCTATTTGCTAATAACTCCTTGGAAGCCAGGGCCAAAGAAGAAAGAAGAGGTATGGCGCCAAACTATTAAACATCACTAATACCTACAGTAGCAATCAGAAAACATCACGTCTGTATCGCGTGTGTCCTCATGTCATCATGAGTTCTTCATCCCAACCATCCTCAGATCAAGCCAGTAACTCACAGCCGAATCGTAGTTCCTGCCAGGTGTTTGAGGAGCAATAAAGATTCATGCACTATCAAGTATGTCTTCATTGTTACTTACATAACCATTAAATGTTCATGATTATAAAAGGACCTGTAGCCTCTCCTGTGTTGTTATGGGATATTAACATCAATGTGCTTGTGTATGCCAGTGTTTTTACCAACGGGGACGTCTTCGTCCCCCCTGCCCGAATCCTGATCCCTAAGTTCACGCTGAGCAGCTGGGAGAAGGTGCTGGCCCTGGTGACGGAGAAGGTGGCGCTCAGGACAGGGGCAGTGCACAGGTAGGTGGTTAGCAGGAAGGGGATTAGACCTCATGACCTCCCTACTAGAGTTACAAAGAGATCTTGGGTCCAGGCTGTTCTCTCTGGAGGGCCGCCCGCTGCGGGGCCCAGAGGACCTCAGGAGCCACCAGTACTACGTGGCTGTGGGAGCAGAGAGGTTCAGGGTCAAGGCCTACAGCCAGTGGGTGCCCTGTACCGCTCTTATCAGACAGAACCAGGCAGCTCAGGGGTAATTATATATATATGGGACGTTTATCAGGATATGCATGAATATTATCTGATTGGTAACAGGTCATTACATCCGCAGGAGGAGCAGGAACCTTCTGCTCTGCAGGAGGAAGACCAGACCTTCCAAGGTTGCGGTGAGCCACCACGTTTTTCTATCAGGATTATCCATCTTCTCCATGTTCTCCAACTGGATAATCCGTCTCCTTCTCCATGTTCTCTGATGACTTCAACGCTAACCATGTGCTTGCAGTTGGTCCTTCCTCCTCCTTCCATAATGTAGCGTGGTTCCGGTAGAACATGTTAGTATTACCTCAGCACCTCCAGAAGCATCTCTCTGCATGTGCTGCATTTCAATTAGCATCTTCCACGGGTGAGACGTGTGTTGCGCTGTTTTGTTTTTTTTGCAATTCGTTATAAAAGCCAGCCATCATCAATCAGTGTCGACGCGAAGGCATTGAGTCGCCATTACTTTCCACTTTGATGGGTAATCCCCACAGAGACGAGCTGCGCCGCTTGATCAAGTGCAGCGAGCCTCATAGACTGAGCCCGGGCAACGGGTGACTCTACAGTCGGAGGGAAGAAGGGGAAAATCCATTCAAACCACAACTGGGGACAACTTGTATTGTGATTAAGTACACAGCGAGATGCTCTGAATCCATAGGAGGATTGCAATGCTGTGTTGGGGGGGGGGGGGGCTGAGATGAACAACTAACAGACAAGATGCCTACTCAGCAGTTAGTGACCCCCCCCCCCCATCCAGCACCACTATCCACCTCCACCACCCACACCTAGCACCAACATCCACACCTACCACCCCCCACCACCACCATTCAGCCCCACCACCTCCACAATCCACCCCCACCCCCAACCAGTACCCCAATCCAGCTGAGACATATCTGACATTTGATTGATTGCCAGTGAAAGAATGTTCTGGTGTTCTGGTGAGGAAGAAGACCCCCCCAGTAGTCCCCTCATTAGCAGAGACACGCCAACATGGGGAGAATACCGTCTGGAATTTCTATCATTTCTTTTCATATCATTTTCTAATTTTGTTTCAACCCTATGTAGTAAAATCAACAAACTAAAATTCCACGTCCAGTGTCCATTTACAGCATCCCAGAGGCAATATAGGGTGAAGGCTCAGGGGTTAGGGACTAAGGTCATGTATTAATCTTGGTTAGGGTTAGGGTAAGGGTCAGGGGGTTAGTTAGCGTTATTTAGGGTTACGGCTAGTTAGGGTCAGAGTCTGGGTTAATGTCAGGGGTTAGGGTGAGTCAGGGTAACATTACCATTATACCAAGCGGCTAAAACATGGTCGACCAACTGCCTTTGAGGCCCTCTGACTGAGGCTAGTCCCCATGGTGACCGGTTTGTCTTTCAAAATGTTTCAAGTAGCCCATATTCAGTTTTCCGTGACTCCATTTCGTGTTGCTGTGAAGTACACAAACAAAACAACAGCAATAACGAAGCACACACATGACCTGCCATCATGTCCCTCACCAGGAGAGGGAGACAGAGACAGAGCTATGGCTGAGATTAGATGCTCTCCACTCTGCTACCTTCCCGTGATTCCTCAGGACTTTGTAAACATCATGTGACCAGTTAATGAGGACCTTTTGAAAGAGAGATACATGGGAGGACCCCAGCTTGGCTCGTCTGCTTTTTAGCCTACGGATGTTAACAAACACTCAGATTTCTCTATCTCTCTGTCTCTGTCTCTCTTTCTCTTTCTTTTTCTCTCTCTCACACTGGCCCTGCCCCAGTAGCACACTGCACCCCCCCAGTAGCACACTGGTCCTGCACGAGACGTCTGTTCAGACTCCACTGAGCTGACGGGGGACGGGGGTTCTGAGGTAGGAGGAGACTCTAAAAGCAGACATGAAGGGAGAAAGAGAAAATAAGGTTGTGTATCAGAGAGAGAGAGAGAGAGAGAGAGAGAGAGAGAGAGAGAGAGAGAGAGAGAGAGAGAGAGAGAGAGAGAGAAAGAGAAGAGAGGTGAGACAGAGAGAGAGAGAGAGAGAGAGGAGAGAGAGAGAGAGAGAGAAAGAGAGGCGGGCAGGCAGGCAGACAGACAGGCAGAAAGACAGACAGGCTCAATAAGGATTCATAAAAGGTGTGATCTGTTACTTCCTGGCACCCAGTTATGACTCTTCTCCGGGCTGCTGTATAATGCAGTGCTCCTCCTCTGTGATCTCATCAGGGTGTGGGGAAGGGGGGAGTGGTTGGGGAGTGGCGAGGATGCCCGGTGGAAAACTGTACCCAAACAACACAGCGTGCCATCATGTCTGCTCTTACAGGGCGGAGAGGAGGACTTAGACCAGGGTCTCTCTCTCTCTCTCTCTCTCTCTCTCTCTCTCTCTCTCTCTCTCTCTCTCTCTCTCTCTCTGTCTCTGTCTCTGTCTCTGTCGCTCTCTCTCCCTCTCACCCATCTTGATAAAACTTTGTAGACTTTAGTAAAAGAAGGGTTTATATCTCGCCGTGAGGCTGACGTTGACATCTTTTGATAAGAGGCATTAAGGTCTTTGATGAGCGTCATGGATTCAAATCTGAAGTCACCGTCTTTGAGGTGAGATATTTACATCACCACGGGGCGAGGAGATCGGATTATCAGCCACCCAGCGCTGCAGTCTCACTGCGCCTCGTCTCTGATCTGCTGGCCATCGAATGGGGGTGAACTCTGTTTCAACTCAGTCTATCTGTCTCTCTAAATCTCTCCATCTCTCTCTCTCTCTCTCTCTCTCTCTCTCTCTCTCTCTCTCTCTCTCCCTCTCCCTCTCCCTCTCTCTTTCTCTCTCTCTCTCTCTAGCTCTCTCTATTGTTGATCTTTCTGACTCCCTATCCCCTGCGTTGAGGCAGCAACAGCAGCAGCAGAGCTGTTCCCTGGGCTCCATGTTAGTGAGACTCACAAGACCATCGCCTGAAGTGTATTCTGGTGGAAGCCGAGATCACTGCCCTATCCCCCCGAGCACGGCAGCTGGAGCAAGGAGCTCTGTAGCTGAACAGCAACATTAAAGCCCTGTCCCATTTCTCCCCCTTAAAACTTCCACTTGGTTTGGAGTGCCCTCAACAGTAACTTCCCCTCGCTGAGGGAAGTGGGTGAAGATCTGTCCCTATGGAAATGGGACGCCACTATATGCTAATTAGCGTAGTGAACGTAGCGAACGTGCTCACGTCACACGTTGACAAGTCTACCGGAGCGTGTGTACTACTATTTTCATCCATGAAAAATGCCGGTTCCAGCTGTTGTGTTGCCTGTTGCGTTGGCTCTGTTTGTTTATCTTCGTTTAAATAATGAACGGAGAAGAAATGTGGAGAACAGAAGACGCATTCGCCGGTTTCTTTGCCTTGTAGACTTGTTTCAGGTATGTTGATTTGTTTTAATATTTTGACGTTACGTTCACCTCAGCAGTTGGCGAATTTAAACGTTTGTAAACACTAGCTACCTGTTGTTTGTGTCGATAAAATGAGACGATCTACACATTCAGATCGTATAGTTAAATCCAGTCTATAGTTGAATAATTTAACGTAATATAGCCTGTGTAACAATAGATAGATAGATAATTTTATTTTATCCCCGGGGGGAATTAGGTAATCGTAGCAGCGGTACGATACAAACGGTAAAATGCAGACGTCTGAAGGGTATTCCACGACTGTGGAATAAAAATTAAATAATAAATTATATTAATATAATATTACGATTATATTTATATTATTTAGATTATTTTTATATATTATGTAAGGGATAATGTATAGTTCGGAGGTTGTTATGGAGAAATAAACCCCGACAGGTTGGATGGAACCCGGACGCGAAGCGGAGGGTTCCATCCAACCTGAAGGGTTGTATGGAACACGGCTTTACGAGTTTAGCATATTTTCACGGCTTTAGCATATTTATATTGAATTGGGCGTTGTTGTCCTGTGATATGGGACGTGTACGTGAAAAGGATTGATCGGTAAAGTTTCTATTTACATGACGCTGTCCCTAGCAACGGTCCGTTATACATGACGACGGTCCGTTATACAGAAATAACAGACCGCAGAAAGCAGCGCTGGACCAATCAGAGAGCAGCATTCAATAGAGCCGTGTAATAAAATATTATATTATATAGTAATATTATAATGACTTAATAAAGTGATGTCACCAATCTACACTGACTGTGGAATATGTGTAATGCTATGTTTTTATTAGACTAATCGATCATGCATGCAGATCAAACTGGTGTTGTTGGTGGGGCCATGACTTATGCTATAATGTTGGTTGTTCATTGTTTTCCAGAGTGACCGTCCAGCGACCTACTGCATGTTGAACATCGATGTTCCCATCCTACGCCTGTGGTTTAATGTGGAGTTAGAGATCAATCAGGACTTCAGGTTAAATAGACGGGCCATGCATGCCCTGCAGCGCCTCATGCAAAGAGAGCAGGACCATGGCTGGGGCAATGAACTAGAAGTCCTCATCTATGTCTATTGGCTTGCCCATGGTCTTTCCTACCGTGTGGTGTCTAGAGTTTTCAGTGTTCCCAAATCCACCGTTCACAGGATTGTTCACAGGGTGGCCCAGTTCATTTGGGACAATCTACATAGAGCCATCAGTTTTCCAAAGCCTGCAGACATGGCACACTGTGGGTAATGGATTTGCCCAGCTTGCTGGGACACCAGTCCTAAACAACGCTGTTGGTGCTATTGACGGTTGTCACTTTCGGATCAAGCCTCCATCTCTTCATCGCCTTGACTATCTAAATTACAAAGGTTTTTATTCTATCAACATGCAAGCCATCTGTGACCATACTGGAAAATTCCTGGATATTTTTGTGGGCTATCCAGGTTCTGTACACGACACCCGCATTTTTAAAAGCAGTTTTTTCTACCTGGCTAGAAGGTATCCACCTAATGGATATTTCATCCTGGGTGATGGTGGATATCCTTGTTTGGAGACACCAATCTGCCTCATCACACCGTACAGAGAACCTGTGAATGGCCGGGTGCAAAGAAAATTTAACTACCACCAATCAAAGGCACGTTCCATTTGTGGAGAGAGCATTCGGCATAATGAAAGACTCGCTGGAGGTCCACTCTTTTCAGGGCCCTGGAGGTCAGTCCTACATTTGCACCCCAGGTCATAGCATCATGTGCTTTCCTGCACAATGTTTGCATTGACAATGGAGATGTCCTGGAACCAAGTAATGATGTGGCACTTGACATCCTGGACCCAGAACCTCCCCTACAAGAAGCTGCTGAGGCACATGAAACACCAGGGAATTCCACAAGGGACAGGCTTGCTGCTCTGATCAACACATAAGCCCCTCATTAGAAATCCTCTGATGACCATTGTTCAACATGTACATGCACACGTTTTTCTGTGCTGTTCTATTGTGGTTCTTTTTAAATATAATATTCTCTGATCAACACATAAGCCCCTCATTATAAAACTTCTGATGACCTTCTTGTTCAACATGTGTGACCA
>OLKM01000840.1:186112-213612 GCA_900291075.1 Melanogrammus aeglefinus
TCCTCAGAGGGCAGCGCGTTCAGTGGGAGGCGCCAGAGAGAGGAGGTGGCAGGAGCAGTGGAGGTGCAGGAGGAGAGTGAGCTGGAGGTGGAGCTGCCCATCGATCAGGTACAACAGTGCGGCAGTTCAGACGTTAAGCATCCCCCCCATAAGGACAGCAATATCCACATCCCACATAGTCCTACCTGCCGGATGAATATGACAACAATATGTGTGAACCAGTACCCAAACGTGTTGTGGCACATGTTGGGCTGTGGAGATGACCTCTCGCCTCGCTTCCAAGGTGGAGGCCAGAGAGGTGGAGGAGGAGTCTGGACAAAGAGGAATTGAACCCAGCGGGATCAGCGAGGGCCTTCAGGAGCGTCGCTTCCCCAGACGTTTTCCCATGGATGTCAGCGGGAGAGGCGTACGTGTCCATATCGCCGATGTATTCCATAATGAGCTGGTTCTCGACACGGCCCCAATGTGCTACTCCAGGAGGTGTTTGACTCTTACTCTTCTGTTTCTTCCGGCACTGGCCAGTCCAACAACCCTCCCAGTCCAGGGCCAGCAGAACTACGAAGCGACGGGAGGCGTGCAGATACTCCCAGTGACGGAGCAGTGATGAGCTCACCGGGACTGCAGGTGTGATGTTATGGAAGGCAGGAAAGCACTTGTGGCTAAGGATTAGCTCTGAAGCTAAGTCTTGCTAGGCTGTGCAGCGCTCTGTGTCCTGTCGAGGCAGGAGACATTGTGACCTGTAATATCTGTCACTGTCTTTTACGCTGTGTCTCTACTTAACATTATGTTCCTTACGGTGACAGATTGGTACAGGGTTTGCATATACAGATGTTTCCACCTAGCTGTGTGCTTCCCAGCATTACTCTCATCTAAACACACTTATTCCACTCTGATCGTCCCGGGGGACAGCTGTAGGAGACCACATTGATGAACCACACAATACTTGAGTGCTACCACTATTCCAGGCCATTTCCTTCTGCCCTCAAAATGAGAAGATATTGAGTCTTATTTAAGCAATCAATAACCGTGGAACATTTCATTTTAATGAAAACCATAATTTCAGGCGGTAGCAATTACACCATGGGGAATGTTTTGGTGTACTGATGATTTTGCTGCAGTGTGCACTTTTGCAATAAAGATATTCTTATTGGGATAATTATTGACTTCAGGGGCCCAGTTATGGCCCCGGCTAAGGACCTCATCAATAGTCTAATTCATAACTCATCACTTTCAGTCCTACATGAATATTGCTGATTCAGACTAGCTCTAGACTGAGGGCCAGAAGGACCATTAGATAATGGGCAGTAATGATCATCTCCTGAACAGCTTCTTAGCTCAGACCTGCTCACCGTCTCACTGGGGGGGGGGGGGGGGGGGGGCTTGTGGCTGAGGGGACTCATCACTAATCAACTCATCACTCGACTCATCACTGACAAACTTGATGCCGGATATGCTCAAATAAAAAACTTCCTGTTATTGTTATTTTGCGTACATGGTAGCAGCAATGGTACGCTATGCAAATTGAAACTGCATTCACTCTGTTTTCAGCAGCATCCGATTTGTGTTGAGGTTTTTGAATTTCTTTATGTGAATTTGATTGAAGGAAGCCGTTCCCGGAACATGTTTTTACGTGCAGCGGTGTCCTGTGTATGCCCATTACTCTAATCTTATATTGTAGCTGTGTTCCACAACACCATCATCCAGAGAGCTGGAGCGGTGATGATCTTCTCGAGGACTCACACTCTGTACTACTCTGAGTTTGGGGGCCGGATGCCTTCTGCAGTCGGTCATTGTACGCTTATGAAGAAAGGCTGTTCTTGAATACACACACACACACACACACACACACACACACACACACACACACACACACACACACACACACACACACACACACACACACACACACACACACACACACACACACACACACACACACACACACACTCTCTCTCTTTGTATGTTTCTGTGTGTGTACATATGCTGTATATATATATTGATGGCCAAATTCAATTACATGATTGCTTCTTCAGCCAGACCTCCTCAACTGCCCCCTCCGTTTATATGATTCATTGCATTGAATTTAAATAGTGAATAGTCCATAGTACGAGGCAGTCCATTGCGGAGGTAGTGTGTGTGTGTGCGTGAGAGAGTGTGCTATTGACCTGAACGGTCCCGACCAAATAAAGAATAACGACGTTCAAGGCGTGTGCCAAGTCGAGATGGGAGCACAGCCTATCTGAGGCCCAATGAGCAGAAGGATGGAGTCACACTGGGCCCAAGGTCGTCTAGTGACCTCAGAAGACTGACGTCTCTCAGCGTATGAAGGATGCCTTTTGAGCATGAGCTGTTGAATAAAAGTTTTTATGGTCGTGACATACTTTTCTTAACCTTGTTTTTCTCAAGGTGCTTTTCTCAAGTGATGTTCAACAAGTATACCTTTAGCTTTTACCTAGTCTAAATCTGTCCCCCATTCTAGGCGGGCACTTGAACCAATAAACAATCACTCTAGAGCTTCAATATTCTATTTTACTTGACTTGGAAACAAGACTTGTTACAGAAGATACACTCTGAATTCTTCAATGTCACAGATTCAGTTGCAATCTTTTAATGTGCAGACCATTACTTTGGAGAAATGTGGACAAGGATAAACTAGTTATGGGTCGTGGGATATTATGTTTACAACTATCATTTGTTTTGATACAAAACTATTGGCTGGTTTATCATCCAGTCAGCTAGGCATTTCTTCTTGATTAATATTGTTATTTATGCCAATACAACTCGGGTTGGTTGATCTTTTCTCTTCCTCTCCTTAAGAGTTTTGCTATATAAAATCAGATAACCATCGATTGCTGCATTGATTCCGTTTTTCTTCTCCAATGCCATTCCTTTTCATTTGTCATCAAGCAGTTATTTTCTTCTGAGTCCACGTCTCCCCGAGTGAAGCGTAGCCACTCCAACGGCCCGCAAGGTCAACCCTAAGCAACCCAAGACAATGTCACGTCCTGCTGCCTCTGTGGGGGGGGGGGGGGGGATAGTCCCAGTGGGCTGCTAATGCACCCACTGCCCTAAACTATTCAATTACTGTTCATTACATCGGGAGCAGCCATCAGCAGAGATGTTCTAGCAGTCCTCAGCGTAGGAGCACAACATGCTGGGTGGATTTCTGTCATTGTTCTCTATCCGCTTGGGTGGCTGGCTGACGGTGTGTGGGGTGGCGGGGGCTAAGTAGGAGCGGGAATCCGGATGCCCGGGCCGCTGTCACGATAAGCGGGTCTTTTTTGCAACTGGTGCCGGTGGTAACTCCACTACTCGTATCGCTCCTGGTTCATGGCTGACGGAGCGCTGTGGTTACGTTCCACCAAACAGTCCTGGTCGTGGATTAACTGTGCATGTGCTCGGGCATTATGCACCTGATAAATCAGGACCACGGAACAGAACCCTGGAAGGATTGATTCACAACTCGGCCGTCTGTGCATCGAACATGACGAGATGATGATACGAGCAGGGGAAGAACCCCTGATTTATGTTTTCCAGACGGCCGCCGAGCTGGGGGTGTCTCGGACGCTCGGCAGAATCCGCTCAGGAACGTCTCGCTCAAGGGTGGGTTCACCGAGGCAGAACGTCTCTGGCAGCCGGTAGAGGCAGCGTTGCAGTTGCCACGGTAACCCCCCCCCCCCCACACCCACACCCAGCAGCCCCATCCCCTCCCGCTGCGTTCCCCATCACAGCACCCAGCGAATCTCATGCACTCATAAAGAGAGACCCAGGACACTCTGTAGCCCCACCAGTTACTCTCTCTCTCCCTCACACGCACACGCATGAACATCTCTCTCCCCTCTTAACATCTGGGAGAGCTTTCCCTGCCCGAACATCTGGTTATTATTTTGTTCATGCGGTCAGATGTCCCTCAGCATTTTGACATGAGTTAAAGAATTGATGATGCACCCTGCTGGGACTGAGGAACCCAGAGAGATCTCCCATGATGCACCCTGCTGGGACAGAGGAACCAAGGGAGCATCCCCGATGGATGCACCCTGCTGGAACAGAGGAACATCAGGGGGTAGGCTCCTGCTGGAACAGAAAACCCAGGCTTTGGGCAGTCTTAGGGCCTGCTATGTTGTATCATGAGGAACTCCAGGTAAGGCTCCTGCTGGAACAGAAAACCCAGGCTTTGGGGCCTGCTATGTTGTATCATGAGGACTGTGGGGGGGGGGGTCTCACCGTCTCCCCTCCAGTCTCACATCAACCATGAAATACTACCGCGCCTGCAGCGCTAACTGAGAGCTGCTCTCCTCGCTCAGGTGTCGCACGCACGCACGCACGCACGCACGCACGCACGCACGCACGCACGCACGCACGCACGCACGCACGCACGCACGCACGCACGCACGCACGCACGCACGCACGCACGCACGCACGCACGCACGCACGCACGCACACACACGTAAACAATTGGTAATCTCGTGGGGAAGAAGCGGGCCCAAGTCGCCACTTACGTATACAGTGTACTGTATTTATTCCCCCTCCATGTATTGACAGCACTATAGGTCTGTTATGGGGAGTGGTGGTGTGTATGGAAATATGGCCCTGCAGCGCTGGGCTCCCAGCGAAGCACCCTCTGGGGGGGGGGGTTGGATTGATACCAATCACACCATCCCTTCTCCAGACCCACTTTCCCATTTGGCTCTTCATATTACACACATTACCTGCTGCTGGGTGGGAGCGAGGCTGGGGATCAACACTTGTTCTCCCCTGCTGCTTTTAAACGGCCAGAGAGACAGGCAAAGATGAGGAGGAGGGGAGTGATGCAGGAGGAAGAGAGGTAGAGAGGGATGGAGGAGGAAGAGAGGGTTGAATGAGGAGAGGAAGAGGGGATTGTAGGAGGAGGAGAGAGATGGACGAGGAAGAGTGGATGTGTGTGAGGAGGTAGGAGGAGCACGTGATCAAGGCGGTAACTTCAACAAAAGCACGGCTCCCGGTCTTGACATGCTGTAGGCGCCAAATATTTTATATTTTATTTTCTGGTAAATCTTTCGTTTCCTTCTCCTTAAGTTCTATGTGTTACATATCGTTCCTGAAGCACCCAGGTCCCCTCTGCTCCTCCATAGGAGGGCTGTTGGCTCAGATTGACGGGGGGATTCTCCTTCAGAAGTTATTGGCCCCATGAACAACGGCCCCAGGTAATTTACAGCCCCTGTTAGGGTCTCGGACACGAGTGCTAAAGCATCTTGACTGATTGGATAGATATGAGGTGTGTGCAGTCATGGCGTTCCCTGGTCTGCGCTAGCACGCCGCGCCACACAGTCAGGTTAGGGTATCCATTATTTCAAATGAATGAGTTGTAAATCCCGGTAGGCCGCGGTCTATGTGACGACCTTTACGCGTCTGACTCCTTTCTCGTGTTCATCACGTCCTGCTGAAGGAGTCTTACTGCTGGGGGAAACGTGCTCGCTTTCCCCTCGCTTTCTGCTGCCGAAATCTTTGAAAATGTCAGTATGATTATGTGATTATGAGAATATATTTGAATATATATTTGAATGTTTTCTATTTCTTTTACTCCAGTCAAAAAGTGATCATCGTTCAAGCCTGTGAAGTTTTGGGGTATGATTGATAAAACCCTATCCTATTAGTTTTGGCTTCATGGAAACACAAGCGAACATGATGTCCTGATTTCATTATTCCTCAAACAAACAAATGTGCGAAATCAAAAATAAATGAAGTCTGTTTTATTCAGAAACATCCAGGCTCAGAGCAGACCCTTGTACCCGGTCTGTGTGGAGCTTCATCGTTGGTTCGTGGGGCACGGACGGGGGGGGAAGAGAAAGAGTATATATACGTGGCTTCGTCTTCTACACATTAATTATACACGTCTCCAAAGCCTCATAAGAAAGAGCATTTACTTATTTATCTGTTTGTTTTGAAAGCACCAAATAGTCTAGATCAAGATCCGACGAGGGATGTTTGTTCGAAAACGAATCAAAGAAGTGCTGTTGTGGTTTGAGGAGGAGCTGTGAGTGCGTGTGATCATCGCAGCGCTCGGCCCGCCGCGCTCGGCCCGCCGCGCTCGGCCCGCCGCGCTCGGCCCGCCGCGCTCGGCCCGCCGCGCTCGGCCCGCCGCGCTCGGCCCGCCGCGCTCGGCCCGCCGCGCTCGGCCCGCCGCGCTCGGCCCGCCGCACTCGGCTCTCATTGTTTGTTCTGTTCTCCATCTGAAGGCTTTGAACCGCGTCGGAGATGAAAGCCGGCCTGGTCCGTAGCATGTCTGCACCGCTACACCCAACTACTGCTACAAACACCCACCGCTAGACCCATCCACCCACCGCTACACCCACCAGCCCCCACCATCAACGCTACACCCACCACCACCACCCACCACCACCACCAACCGCCACTGCTACACCCGCTCCCACTATTACACCCACCGCTACACCCACACCACCTCTACACCCACCACCACCCGCCATCAACTCTACACCCACCCATCGCTCCACCCCCCACCGCTACACCCACCGCTACACCCACACCACCGCTACACCCACCACTACACCCGCCGCCAGCATTACACCCACCGCTACACCCACACCACCGCTACACCCACCACTACACCCGCTGCCAGCATTACACCAACCGCTACACCCACCTCCACACACCATCAACGCTACACCCGCCGCAACCGCTACACCCACACCACCGCTACACCCAGCGCTATACCCACCCACCGCTACACCCACCGCTACACCCACCGCTACACCCACCCAACGCTACACCCACCGCTATACCCCACCCACCGCTACACCCACCGCTACACCCACCGCTACACCCACCCACCGCTACACCCACCGCTATACCCACCCAACGCTACACCCATCTACCACTACACCCACTATCAACGCTACAACCATTTGTACGCTACACACACCCCACCACTGCTGTGTGTGTGTGTAATATATATATATATATATATATATATATATATATATATATATATATATATATATATATATATATATATATATATTATTTTTTCCCCTTTCCTATGTGTTCCTATGGTTCTTTATCCTGCTGGGATGAGCATCATGTATAATTGATCAAACGCGATACATCCCAAGACCGGGCAGCAGGTCTTCCACTGCTCCTCGTGTTCGATTGAATCTTCTTCTTCTTCTTCTTCTTCTTCTTCTTCTTCTTCTTCTTCTTCTTCTTCTTCTTCTTCTTCTTCTTCTTCTTCTTCTCTCCCTCCGTGTCTCCTGCTGACTGGCTCTGTGGTCGTGCGTGAGGCTGCTAGGGAGGATGTGCGGGTGGATGTAGGGGAGGCTTTTGTTGTGTCCAGCAGATGCTCTTTGATACCAGTGACCCCACGGGTGAGTGCATCACTGCTCAGTACCTATCACAGCCCCCGCTCTCTCTCTCGCTATCGCGCTCCCTCACCCTCTCTCCTCCGCTCTCCTCATCTCCTCTCTCTCGCTATCGCGCTCCCTCACCCTCTCTCCTCCCCTCTCCCCAACTCCTCTCTCACGCTATTTCCCTCCCTCACCCTCTCTCTGTCTTTCTGTCTCCCTCCCTTACCCCCACTCCCCCACCTCTCTCTCTCTCTCTGAAATCCACGGCTCCCTTTCTCCTCCTCCACCTCTTCTTCTTCCTCCACCTCTTCCTCCCCCTCCTCCCTTCACTTTCCTCCCCCTCCCCCTCTTCCTCTTCCTCCTCCTGCTCCTCCTCCGTGTCCAGAAGCAGGCTGGTCAATCTTGGTGAAGGAGAGGGAGATGAAACCGTATTATAGAGCAAATAAAAATGTCTTTGCGGCTGACAGCTCTGCTGAGTATATGGCCTCTTATTTCAGGGATTATATTGCATAATTATGTACGGTTATGAATATTACATGGAGCCTCACACGCAGTGAGTGGTAAGACGCCTAATTGCTGAGTTTAATTATTAAGAAGCATAGGTCCTGAGAAGGGGTTTATTTGGCTGCAAAAAGCACTTCTAATATAAGTTTCAGCGGTTTGGTGGTTGGGGGTCGAGGGGGCTCTTGAAAGAGAGACTTATCTCCCCCTGCTTGATATGGTGGAGCTGATTAAATCCACTTTAATTCACTGATAACTTAATGATGCTGGAGTGGATGAAGAGGAAACAGGTTGTCATGGCGATGGAGGACATGGGTTTATATTGGTGATGAGGAGGAGGAAAAGAACAGTTTCTATCGGCCCTCGGGGGCCACAACTGTAATTGGTTGGGGTTGCGGGAACCCACAGAGAAGGAGAGGACCTCCAGTGATGGTTCCGAGTCTGCGAGGGGCTCAGATAGAGAGGGCGGAATGGAGCATCACTTTACACTCTGAAGGAGTGCTTAAGTCCTTTGAGGCACACTAAACAGTGAGTTCAGAACTCCATCTCCTCGGAGTACTGAACCCCATCTCCCCGGAGTTCTGAACTTCATGTCTTCTTCTGGATTCCTTCTCCCGAAGATCTGAACTACATCTCCCCGGAGTTCTGAACTATATCTACCTGGAGCTCTGAACTACATCTCCCCGGAGTTCTGAACTCCATCTCCCTTGAGTTCTGAACTACATATCCCCGGAGTTCTGAACTACATATCCCTGGAGTTCTGAACTTCATGTCTTTGGAGTTCTGAACTCCATCTCCCGGAGTTCTGAACTACATCTCCCCGGAGTTCTGAACTTCATGTCTTCTTCTGGATTCCTTCTCCCGAAGATCTGAACTACATCTCCCCGGAGTTCTGAACTATATCTACCTGGAGCTCTGAACTACATCTCCCCGGAGTTCTGAACTCCATCTCCCTTGAGTTCTGAACTACATATCCCCGGAGTTCTGAACTACATATCCCTGGAGTTCTGAACTTCATGTCTTTGGAGTTCTGAACTCCATCTCCCGGAGTTCTGAACTACATCTCCCCGGAGTTCCGAACGCCATCTCCCTTGAGTTCTGAACTACATCTCCCCGGAGTTCTCAACTACATCTCCTACGAGTACATCCAGAGCCTCATCATGGACGTCTCTGTGCGGTTGGGGAACAGACGTGTGGTGCAGCAATGTCTCTTTTACTGGAGGTTTTACTCCTAGAACAGACGGTACTCTGAGTAAACCTTCAGTGTACTGTTCAGTTCACTGCTCTGATCACGGTTCAGTTCACTGCTCAGTTCTCTCTTCATGCCAATCCGCCTCCAGGAACAGTTTGTGGTCGGACCTCCATCACCAAAACTCTGTTTCACGTCCCTGGTGTTTGAAAAAGAAGAGGCGGAGGATTGGAATGAATAAAATACAACGGTTCCATGTTACTCCACCTCTAGAACCAGTGCCGTGTACCGCTGGATGCCTTCATAACAGCTAATGGCTGCACGGACGGTGAGAATCACTGACCCACTTAATCACAGGTTGATGTTGTGCTTTTAGTGCGAAGGTATCCCCCCCCCCCCCCTCACACACACTCACACACTCCCACAGCTATAAGATCAAACCCAGGTTAATACCAGCCCGCTCCCTGACTCTCCCCCATCCCCATTACAAGATGCAGTCTTGCACTTCTAGAATGCAGTCAAGCTGCTATTCGCACGTTGCCACCGATATGTAAATAATTGATCAGTATCGTTTCTTTCTCTTTTCAGGAGCAGCATTTCCCCAGGGAGCCAGGTACTCTCCCATTCTGTCGTCTCTCTAAGACACGGCAGCTGTCTCTACATGCATCTCCCGCCCCCCCTCACCACCGTCCCTCCGGCAGGAAGCCAGCGGGACCGAGGGAATCTGATGGGAATCTGCTTTTTTATGTTGTTGTTGTTCTGCTCTGGAGAAAAGCCACTTCACCATAGGTCACAAACAGGGCTGTCAATCACCATTCAGATGCCAGGAACTGATCAATTCTCCATCTCTATGAATCAGAATCTTGTCCTTCCAGTCTGTTTCTGTAATAATGCTGCTGATTGGACAAGGACCAAGAAGGGACTTCAGACACACTTCTGCGGAATACCAATGTTCTCCTCTCTTTTAGGAGCCGGTTATTGGAGCCATCTTTGTTAACAGCATCATGAGCTCCAAAATAGGGCTAATATTACGCCTTACACACTGAGGCTAAAAGCTGCCCGGTCACAGCCCTGTGCTGGGGCGCTTCAATTAACCACTTTTAGGGCTCATTAGCTCCATTAACCTCAGCAGTCACACAAAGACCTACATTGTCTTTCTTTGCTTTAATCCGACATTTCTCAGCAGGCTGGAGGATGTTACACTCAGCCTCCCTGGCTCACAGCCTTAAGTTCAGCAGAAATATCACAATCTTTATAGTAAATCGTTCACAGTTCACCTGGACTCATAGCAGCCCCTTCCGGCCACCATTGTATGTTGTGCGTCCTGGCACTTAATGTACGCACTTATTGTATGCACTTAATCTACATTGCACTTATTCACAGTAGTTAATTGCGTAGCATCTGCAGTAGCTGCTATCAATGCTGTACACAGGGAATGGGTTAGCCTAGTGATTGTTGGTACTTGCACTTGGTTCTATGAACATCTTTACTGTACTGACAGCGATATATTGTTTCACTTCTTATGACAAATGTACTTATTGTAAGTCGCTTTGGATAAAAGTGTCTGCTAAATGCCCTATGTGAAATGTGAAAACGGAAATACAGAGATCATTATTCCTGGTAAAATCCCTATTCTTTTTAATGGAGACATTTAATGGAATAGGTGTTCATGGGCGTTCTGCATGTAATCCCAGACTCTCAGAGCGGGTTTGGTGCGGGCGGGGGGCGCGCGCGCGGGGGGGGGGGGGGCTATAGGTATGAGGAGCCGGCTGTGAGTGCAGATATGAAAGCAGCTTCCTGCTAGTCAACATATGTAGGCGAGCGCACGCTGTAAAAATAAAGTCCCTTTTCCATCCAGCGGGAGTCCACTCTCCTGCTCAGTGTGTTCCCGGTCAGCTAACTTCCCCCGCTATCTGCTGCTAATGGCTGGAGGCACAGCTAAAGGCTCCCAGTGTGATAAGCTAATGTGAAGAGCGAGAGAGGGACATAGGGACAGAGAGGGGTAAAGCGAGGGAGAGGCGTAGAGAGAGAGAGGGAGGCATAGAGAAATAAGCCCAAATGGAATAAATCCCTCAGACTTCGCAGCTTGATAGCGTTTGTTGTCGAGTCCTGGCTATATCTGGGGTCTTGGGAGGTTGTCTGAGTCCGTCAGCACATTTCATTAACACAGAGTTGAATGAATAACTTAGTATTATTTTTCTCTTTGTCAGACGGGGGAAGTTGCATAGGAAATGTTTTATCACTGTTGACATGTTTCCTCCCTGATGGCTGGGTTCCATCGTGACACTGGAGCCAATTAGCTGCTGGCGGAATGCGAGGGAACAGATACATAATACATGGAAAGTAAGATTGGGTTTTAATAATTTAATTAGTTCCCCCTAGGTCATTTCCCGGGACTCTGTGTTCTTGATTATCATAATCCATGTGGTCATGTGATCCAGAGCCATATCTCCTGATTGATAGGAACAGAGAGGACCTGCCCTGTGTGGACATCCCACCTGTCCTGAAGACACCTGGATAACCCTCCCCCCTGGCCCCCTGGCCCAGTGGGAGGGGCCTCTCGCTCATAGGGAGGGCCCCTCACGCCAGCCCCCAAGCGTACGTGTGCTGTGCAGCGCAGCGCGTTGCGACACCTTTTGGTTCGCTTGTCGTCCCCTTGAGGGGACACACATTCGTCGTTCAAATGCGGATATGAACAGATGGGTTCACTCTGTGGAGCAGGAAGGGCTTTCACATGGAGGTGGTGGTGAGCTCATGTTGATCGCCTGTATGGCCGCTGCATGGAGCTCCAAAAACAGACGTGTTTGTGTTTGTGTGCGTGTGCGTGCGTGCGCATGTACATCTGTGTGTTTACACAGAGTGAGTGAGAGAACGATTAACTTGCTCAGATAAATTCTGCTGAAATTTAATCAGCAAGTAAACTACAGTATAAACTCAACTTTTCTATTCAAATATTGATTATCACGTCTTTTCAATGCTACCATTTCCCTGAATGGCCTGCCACCCACACATCTGACCAATCTTGTATCAATGCCGTTCTGATTTGTCGTCAGGGCTCCAGACTCCGACCAAATGGTCGCATTTTGCGACCAAAATTTGAGAGTGTGCGACCGAATTTTCCATCTGGTCGCGCATGTGCGACCAGTAAATTTGCCCGCTTTTTTTACACGTTAAACGTGGAAGGGACGCGTCAATGAACCCGGAATCTTTATCAGGCCAATGAGTGTAAGAAGGATAGGGAATGGCCACTGTAAGTGGTTAATGTGTCGAGGGGGAGGGTCCTAGAGATTATGAGCGTGCATAAACGTCGAAGTAAATACGAAGTAGAAAGATTTCACACAACCTCCTGCGTGCGTTTACAATTAGCAAGCAAACTATTGCCTCATTCTTCCGACCTTCGGCTAGTGTGCCAGTGCAAGTCATTCCTGCACGGGTCTTATTTTACAAACGCCGCAGCCGCCCGTACCCGCAATACTTCAAACCGCATCCGACCCGTGTTCCGACAGTAGCCTCGACAAGACCCGCTATAAATTGATATCGACACCCGTCCCGCACCCGATGGAAAATTAGAAACATTAGATGGGAATTACACCATCTGGTGTTTAGCTTGCTGCTTTAGATTGTTGTGCAAATCATCCACTGTTGACGGTTTTAGTTGACTCCTCCTGATTAACATATCCAGCACCGGTGAAGTCTCGCTCGCAATCGCAAAGCCCGCGCCCGACCCGCGTCGTTTCATCCAAATTGTGCGGGTCACCCGAACCAGTGCAGGACTCTGCTTCAGGTGCCATAAAGGGCTTTTCACACGGGAGGCATTTGTCGGGCCAGATAATGCATTCTCAATGGAGAGGCGAGCGGGCAGAGAGGAGGCTCAGCGTCCTGTCAAGCGGCACGACAAGCGGGCGCACTCCCGTGAAACTGTCGCTGCCGTACTTGTCGAACGCATGCATGCTCAAACCTGGAAACCGTTGGGATAGATAAGAATCACAATAAAATGTGACCCTGAATTTGAAACAGCACATTGCAATTTCTGCATCTATTTAAAGTTATTAGTAATACAGTGACAATTAGTAGAAATGTGAATATTTGGTTGGCATGTTGATAAACGGTGTGCGCCCTTAAAATTTCTGGTTGCGCCCCTACAATTTTCAGTTAGAGGCCACAGTGCTCCTAGTGAAAAAAACAAGTCTGGAGCCCTGGTAGTCATTCATAGTAGCCGTCATTTAACCGCGGAATATGCAGAGCTCTTCCTGAGATCATGACTTCCAGGCCATGATGAAGGCATGATAAATGGCCCTGGTTTCATAAACCCTGTCTGTGAGGTCACAGGCGGTTTGTAAATGAGGTAGGGTGTTCGTCTGTGGGATCATCTTCTTCTCCTCCTCGTCTCTTCTCCTCTCCTCCCCCCCCCCCCCCCCCTCTAACCAGCCGTGTCCTTTGCGCCGTCTGCCTGGATCTGAATATCGCCCCCTAGCTTCCCATGTAATATATGTACCGCCCCAAAGGTGAAGCCGTGATTGATTAAAAAACCATAAGGCTTTTTCATGCCTTGGCATAATCCGAATTGGAATTTTGTGTGTTTGTGTGCATGTCGGCTGAATGCCTGCATGTGTGTGTATGTGTGCATATGAGTGTCTGGATGCGTGCTTGTGTCTTTGTGCGTGCGTGTGTGTGTGAGTGTGTGTGTGTGTGTGTGTGTGTGTGTGAGAGTGTGTGTGCATGCGTGTAGACCAGACCTCCCAGTCCTCCGTCTGTTTCCTGCCTAATGAGGGGCTGTGTGAGGGGGCTTCTGGGTCACGGTGGGACCGCGCCCGGCGAGGTCACTTCAAAGGCGGTCGTAATGACGGATTAAGTCGATGGCGGTGGCGCTTTAGCCTCCGCCGCGTGTCTCGCCCGATCCCTCGCATTTTAATAACAAATCATCGCAATATGATCCGTTGCATAGAAAATGCAAAACGCATTAAATGTCTGCCTTCATTTCCCTTGTCCATCTCACTCTGGATAAATCCCCCCCAACGTCACAGATTAGCCACGTGGCGGGCCTTTTGTACAAAGCCCCTTTAGGGCGATGTAACTCCATGGCGTCCATGCCACCCTCTCGTGCTGTATCCATGTCCCTTTCTGATTGGCTGGCTCAGTGTGATTGGTGTTGGGGATGGTGCTTGGTGTTAGTGTTGGCATCGCGCTCCACTCAGTATGGACTCCTGCATTGCCATAGAAGAGGTCAACATGGATGACATCATGCATGGATATTTGCAGGAATTAAATCACTTAAATAAAGAAAGTAGCAGTCGATGGATGTGAGCCATGGTTCAAGCTGTGGTTGTTTCTAGAAGAGCTCCACAAAGTGCATTGAATGGTGAAGACAACTTCGGGTATCACTTCTTCAGAGAGCATGAACAGACACACGGTGCAGTTCAGCGTGTGTTTCACTGTCCTCTACCGCTCCACTTACCCCCCCAGAGCACTCACTGTGTGCCACGTCTCCAACCTCGTGCTCGCCGAGTCCTTATTGCAGAGTCGTCTCCCGGCTACGCAGCAAGCTCTCGTGCGCACGTTGTAATTGCCGCTGGAGTGAATCCTCCACCTGTAGACCTCAGAACGGCTCTCAGCCAACAGGCGGACGCTCTCATCAACAACACACCATGCCACGCCACTCTCAATCAAGGGGATGAGTTGCAGGGGGACGCTTGCAGGGTGCTGTAGTGTGCCACTCGGAGGTTGGCTGAGGGGGAGGGAGGAGGGTTGGAATGTGTACAGCACACAATTCAACATTTTAACTTAAAATATACACTTTTAGGCTTTTCAAACATGGAATACTCAATCTAAATGCTGCGTTTGTTTAATTCTTACATGTTTGGAGTGTGAAGGGGTTTCTAATGAGTCGTTCTGGGGGCTGCCTGGAGAGGGGACATCAGCTCCGTGTCACCTGGGCTCGCCATGTTTAATTGGCCTCATTATGTGATTAACTTAGCTAATGTAGCCCCTTACCCTGAGGCAAGGGTTTGGAGCGGTCAGGCTGTGAACCTCCATCATTTGTAACCCCCATATCAGCAGAAACACCAGCAGCCCTCGATCAGGCTGTGAACCCCAATCTGATCACGTGGAACCCCCAGGTCAGCAGCAGTACCAGCAGCCCACTGGAGGTCAGCTGGTCCTGAGAGAACCAGCTGACCTCTGACCTCTGAACATTTACACAAAAGATAACCACATGAAGACAATTGATGTAGAAAAGAGTACATTTTGTATACCAGGTCCTTAAAATACCCGCTGTCGTTTCAAAATTGGAAATTGACATCATATCTGGCTATTGGTTGCAAGAGTTCAAGAGTTGAAGTCCAGTTACAAGAGATTTGAGAGTTTAGAGCACAAATCGTGTGAAAACTGCAGTTGGATCAACCACATCATAGATAAAGGCTTCATTGTGTCTCTACCCTTGAGAAATCAAATGGCGATTGAATTGTAGATGAAGAACAATCCTGTCAGCCTGAATTCTGAACAGCCTTTGTGGGAATTTTTATTTTTTTCTTGACAGGCAGATGTGCTGGCGCCCTCTGGTGGCCTGGGGGGTGAGGACCTGGCTGCAGGAGGAGAGAATCACACCTGATTCATGTTGAGGTTCTCTCCTCTGCAGACTGGGTAAACATCTCTGGATTCTCCAGAAGACGCAAAATAAGTTGTTGGTCTGGTTTTGTATGATTTAGAGTTTGGTTTCTGGTTATACACTCTACAGAAAACACAGTGATGTAACTGTTACATAAAGGTTTCCTCAGCTGCCCCCTGTGTGGGTCTCTGTTGTCCAGGCGGGGTTGGGCGGGTCGGGTCACACACTAGAAGACCAGTAGTGACACTTTTACCCTGCAACCATCTGTTCCCTGGGGAAGCTATTGGTCCGCATCTTCATGTAATAACCAATGGCAGAGTTCGGAGGAGGTGAGAGAAAGAGAGCGGAGTGTGTGCTGCGTGTGTGTCTGTGTGTGTGTGTTGTGTGTGGTGCCTGTGGTTTTGGGGGGGGGGGGGGGGGGTAGGGGTGGTTGGTAAGGAGGGCAGAAGAGGAGTGTACAAATGGGATCCATCATTTTTCATGCACACGGGGTGACGTCCCTCCGTCAGCCAATCTCACGCCATAGCCCCGGTCCCTTGGATCATTGATATCTGCATTAGGGACCTTTGATAAAGGTCTCATCTAAATGCATTGAAAAACCTCACTCTCTCTCTCGCTCTGGCGCTTTCTCTCGCCCTTTCTGCTGTGGAGATTTGCCGACTTGGCTTTGTCTACATTAGGGTTAGTCTCTTTGACAAAGCAATATAGTGTCTCTAAGCTCAGCTTGGGGGGGGTCAAAGAACATATCTCTGTATGTAAAGAAGAAGAGAGACTGGGAAGGGCCCAACAATGTCAAAATAGGAGCTGTGCTCTGACACAAAAAGATAACGGCCATTGCATTATTGAACTGTGATATAGCAAACATGGAAAAAAAATGAACCGGTATTTTTACCAGTAAGTTCTGTCATTACTAAATGATATTGGAAAAGAGGACCTCATTTCAGATTGATGCAGTTATGTGCGTGCCTTCTAGATCAACTTGGTTTGAGTAGCCCCCCCCAGTTAGCGGCCTTATGAAACTCTGGACCTGTCTTACTTGCGTTGAAGTCCCGCACGGTGAAGTATGGAACTTCACCATACGCTGATTTCCGTGAGATTTCTATGTGATTTCTGTGTGATTTCAGCAGGGCAGCAGAGAAGCTCTGAAGGGCTTGTGATGCTGTCACTCCCCAAATGCCTCTTCAACCATCACCGGGCTTAGTTCCCTCCCCTGGCCGGTCAAAGAGCTCTCAAGCTTCAAGATGCCTCATTCACATCCTTGATTCAAAATGGCCCCCACCTGCCCATCCGATCCTCTCATTTCACGCTACTTAGTGCAACGTCGTGCCACTGGAATCATCATGAACTTGAGCAGACACACCTTCATCTAGTCGGTAAACTTTAAAACACAAAGAAAGGCAGACTGGCTCTTAAGGCAATCTAATATCATTAGTGGATTGGACACAAATGTATGTCGTTTATTCCATTAGATTTGTAGCTGCCGGTTAGGCTATGTCTTCCGGCATAACTCCTAAGATATATTAAGAATTGTAATTAATAAACGTGATAATCGAGAGTATCCTGAAATTGACTAATAATGTAGTGCTTAAGGACATATTCCTGCAGTGCCATCCCTTAGGGATGTCATTAAAAGTCCCACGATAAGTTACACTTATGCTATATGTCTCCACC
The DNA here is from genome assembly GCA_900291075.1 of Melanogrammus aeglefinus. Taxonomy (NCBI): domain Eukaryota; kingdom Metazoa; phylum Chordata; class Actinopteri; order Gadiformes; family Gadidae; genus Melanogrammus; species Melanogrammus aeglefinus. The sequence goes on from OLKM01000840.1 coordinate 203,418, forward strand.
GTTGGATTCGCCCCTCCACGGTCGGATCCACTTTGAAATGACTTTGAGCTCGTCGTCATTCTACCCCCTACCTCAGCCTGCTACGCCACAGCGCGGGCCGCCTGAATGACAGGGGGTCCTGCCGTGTTTACAAGGGAAATTGCACTGGGGATGTCTGTCAGGGGCTGTCACCATGTCGGAGCGGTGGTGTTTTTTATATATATATGTGTGTGTGTTTGACATATGCTATTACTGTATTGTACGTGTTGTTTCAGAGGTGGTCGGTGGGAGGAGAGGTCAACGGGCTGGTCTTCCGACTCATGGCGTCTGAGACGGCAACGGCGATGAAATGGATGAATTGGGAACGGTTAAGATGGTAAAAGGCCAGTGTTGCGGGTTGAAATCCCTCGAAATGGGAGAGGCGTCTCTCTGTTGTTATTCGTTGGTTGTATCTACGCCTCGTATAAAGAACGAAGGACACCCCCCAGCATTCATCTCTATCATGTGAGGGAGAAACGCCAGCAACTCAAACGAGGCAAGGCCCAAGCGGCAAAACAAGGCGAGATTGCATTCTGGAATCAGTCCAGGGGGTCACTGAGAGAATAAATGGGGTTTTATGCAGAGCGCGCCTTAATAAACAGCCGTCCAAAGGTAACGGAGCTCACTCCGGCTTTCTCTTTCTTTCCCTCCGACCCGTCATTATCTCTCATAAATTATAGCTGGGACTGGGTTGGCAGCATGACGGATGAGCTTTCTGTTGTGAATGTCAAGAGAAATGCTCGCCCTTATCTCCTCGATTCCCCCATTGTGTGTGAGGTGGGGGGGGGGATGGGGGGGAGAGGGGGGGGTTATGGAGGAGGCCCAGTGCTGGATGATGAGCATTACCTGCTGGTAATGAAGGGCACGCCGAGGCTCTGTCAGCCTGGGGGGTCAGCTTGGGGGCCGTGTTGGGGGGGGGGGCGGGGTGGGGCACCGGGTTGGGGGGGTGGGGGGGAGGGTGGGGGGCAGGCGACCAGGGTGGGGGTGCCAGGAGTCCAGGAGCCCTAATGTCTTTATCTCCTCCCCGGGGTGGATTCCAGTATTTAGATATGTAAATTGTGTCGGGGAGCCAATAATTGCTTATCCACGGCCGCCTTAATACACGGCAGCAAATGTCAAGAGGTAATGCAGTCCAGCGGGGTCTTTGTTCGTAGAAACAAACCGCTGCCATCCCTTGTCCATGTTGGGGACGTTTGGGACACAGGGTCCGGTCCTATGTGGGGACAGGGTCCGGTCCTATGTGGGGACAGGGTCCGGTCCTATGTGGGGACAGGGTCCGGTCCTATGTGGGGACAGGGTCCGGTCCTATGTTGGGACAGGGTTTGGGAATTTGGAACCCCAGGTTTCCCGCTCTGTGCAACCTTCATCTAACGAGAATTGTATCCGTATCTGATTATTGATATTATGAAACTTCTTCACATACATAATGGAGAACCAGAATCCATGGATGGTTTCAAACTTTTTATTTTCTCACAAAGGTCTCTGGTGTCTTCAGCGGCCCAAAGTGTAAAGTGACATGGGGATGTGGCGTACACGTATCTGATGCTAAATGTTTGAAAATTAGATATTAAAACGTGTTCTCACTGTGTGCCTGTTTCTTGAGGAGGTCTGACTGCTGAACCGGCCTTACAGTGTGCCTGTTTCTTTAGGAGGTCTGAACCAGCCTTATCAGTGACCACCCAACCATGGTATATAAGTGGAGCAGCTGACTATTGACTGTGGTTCCGTAGAGCAGATTCAGTCTCATTTCCATCAGTATGTCGTCTTTGCAGCCCTGAGAGCTTTCCTCTGAGCTTAGTCTCCGATCCCCCCCCCCACTAGCCACCCCCAGTAGGCTGGGGGTATGGCCCCCCCACTACCCACCCCCAGTAGAGAGGGGGGTCTAGCCTGACCCCTTTATCTCCTGGTCTTTCTAAGTTCTGTCTATTTCCATCTCGCTCTCCCTTCTCTCCCCCCCTTCGCCGCATTGTTTTTCCTCTTTCTCTTTATTCCTCACCAATCTCTCTCTCTCTCTCTCTCTCTCTCTCACCTGGATGTCATTCAGGTTTGCGGGCGCGAGGTGATGAGTTCATACACATTGTGTTAAATGTGTATTGTTGAAATGTGAGGAAGAGAGAGAGCGAGAGAGAGAGAGACCGTGAAAGAGAGATAAAGCCCATTGTCTTAAATGTCAAGGATGATGAGGTCACATGCCACTCTGTTCATCTGATGCTCTAGTCGCAGGGCATCATCACACACTCTGACAACCTCTGTACCACAGTTCAGCGGGTTAGGGCCCGCGGCATTACCTCACACGCGTGTCTCAAACCAGACATTTCGTCCACGTTTCTGTCGGAGAAACATCCTTTCTCCTTCCTGTGGATGTCGGGTGATGAAGGGGTGTTTTAAGTTTCACTGCTGCAACCAAAGTATAATCGATACATCCCGGCTGGAAGAATCAAATCCCATTTGCGTGTTCGCTGGTCCTCAATAGTCATCCATAGTTAATTGGCAGCATCTTCTAATAGGCTTTTAAAAACTTCACCCAAGTTTGCCATTGATTTATTTAACCACGAAAAAATCCTTTACGCACACACAAAACAAGTGCAAATTGTCAGCCATTTGTCCTGGAAAAAGCAAATGAGAATATTTGAATCCACACTATGTGTGTATACAAAAGTGTGTGTGTATGTGTTTGCCTGTGCAGCCCGGGATTCTTTCATGAGCAGCACTGGCCGCTCCTACACCCTGCGCTCATTGAGCTCTTAATCAATAGCTGTCATCTCCAACCTGTCCCGCCTGCTCCCTCCTGCTCCATCGTCTGCTGGCCGGCTCGGTGGACTTTATAGGCCCAGGTCTGCTAGGCCCTGTCTGGAGACCTCCTATAGGTGGAGGCTAGCAGACATGGACCTATGAGGTCCACACACAGGACTTAGCAGACCTGGGGGGGGGTCTGAGTGTGAGTGTGTGTTTGTAATGTGTGTGTGTTTGTTTGTGTTCTATGAACTGTATGATTGTGTGTTGTATGTACTTTGTGAGGCCTGTGTAGGTGTGTAGCTCTGTGTCTGTGTGGCGGTACGATTCAGAGTACAGGCAGCTTCAGGTTTGTTTACTTCCTGTTGTAATCAACGGCCACGTTGGTGAGGCTCCAGAGCGGGGCCCCTGGAGCCAGAACACACAGGGCTCTGGGGGCCGAGGCCCACCATGAGAGAGGGAGACATGGTGAGAGAGACATGGCGAGGGAGACATGGCGAGGGAGAGACAAGGAGACACACCCATGGGCCTGATCATTACCATTCCAGATTTATATTGATGGCTGCAGCTTAAGACGCTGAACCCCAGCCATCCCCTGTGCTCCCCCTCCGTACCCCTCGTACGTGATGCTGGAATCCTCTGTCCTCTGGCTCACCCGAACGCTGCGGTCGGGCAGAGACATCACCATGCACATTAGGTTGCATGCCAGGAAATCTATATGTACGTGTGTACTTTACACATGAACTGGCTCACCCGCACTCTCCACCGGTGACTTTTAAGTGGATGATTTGCAGAGCTCTCAGGTTCTTTGCTCTACGTCTCGTCCGAACGTACGCCTCTGCATCGAAGCGCAGCAGAGTGGAGGATGGGGGGGGGGCGGGGGGGCATGGGTTTAAAGTTGTGTGTGTCTGCGCCGTCTCTCTATCGCTCTCCCTCCCGGCCCAGCTTTCCTCAGGAATATGCATATGTACTTGCCCTTGACATTATCATCAGCAGATTTGCTCTGGGGCCCCGAGGTAAGGTGGAAATACTGCTGAGAGAGGGGGCCGATTCGGAGAGCGTCCGAGGGCAAAGTATGCATGGAAGGCAGAGAGAGAGAGAGAGAGAGAGAGAGAGAGAGAGAGAGAGAGAGAGAGAGAGAGAGAGAGAGAGAGAGAGAGAGAGAGAGAGAGAGAGAGAGAGAGAGAGAGAGAGAGAGAGAGAGAGAGAGAGAGAGAGAGAGAGAGAGAGAGAGAAACCCAGAGAAAGAGACAAATCTCAGTAAGTTAGCCCCCCCCCCTCAAGGGACAGCAGTAATTAAGCAGTGATTAAATTAAGGGGCAATGCGGGGAAAACGCTGGCTGATTGACACTCCATTGACTCCTCTGTGTGTCTCTCTTCCCCCTGTCCACCGTGTCTCACGTCTCTCTCTCTCTCTCTCTCTCTCTCTCTCTCTCTCTCTCTCTCTCTCTCTCTCTCTCTCTCTCTCTCTCTCTCTCTCTCTCTCTCTCTCTTCCCGTGTAAGTTCGGCTATGTCACAGAGCGTCATTGGTTTTCTATTGACCTTCAATTACTCAGCCACTCCGAATTCTTCAAGGTCCAATTTTCCAAAAGTATTTATTTTATTTTTTAATTGTTAAGCACACGGATCGCTGAACATCTGTTAAGTCTGAGCTGAAGAAAGATTGGAGCAGAGAGTGGGAGAGAGCACAGAAACACTTTAATGCATAAGGTGTCCGAGTCTTCCAATACAATCTGTGTTTACCTGAGATTAACTCCAAAACCTAACCCTAACTATCACTGTAACGAATGCATCACTGGCCCCAACTCTACCTGTTTCTAATATGGATAGACTCATACAATACTATCACTGGGCCCAGTTCTACCTGTCTCTACTACAGATACACTCGTACAATACTATCACTGTAAACTTCTACCTGTCTCTACTACATATAGACTCATACAATACTATCGCTTTACCACAGGTAGACTCATACAGCACCATCACTGTGAAGAATGCATGACTGGTTCCCTACTACCTCATACAATACTATCACTGTAAAGATGAGCCCCAGCTCTCCCTGTCTCTACTACACATAGACTCATAAAACACCCTCTCAAGGGGCTCTGGCAGTTCCCAAAGAAACACTTGCAATGGAATATAAAACAAGCTTTAATTTTTTGTTCTAAAGGGAAGTCAGGCAGCTGTTCTTGGCCTTATAAAATTCCTCCAGTGACTTCTTTACCTCCGAGCAGATAGACGGCGAAGAAGAGCTGAGTAACGACGACAATGCAGTGCTCACCAAAACATCAGAAACAGCAAGACATTAAAACGGCATTTCCATCGAATCAGGAATCCTCCCCGCTCCAGGGGGCAGGACGTCAGCGGTCTGGTGTACTACCCTGATGGACAGCCTGGTGGACCACCTGGTGTCTGGCCCTTCTGGAGCCTCTAGGGGAGGGCCTTCAGGAAGGCAGAGACTCTTGAAGGCCAGGTGGTCTCTTCAGCGCGGCGCTTCCAAGGCCTCCATTTTGTGGACTGCTGTGTGGTGACAGGCTGCTGCTCTTCCTTTATCAACATCCATCTGAGCGCTGGGTCATCGTAGGGCCTTTGATCGCAGGTCCAGACGCCCACCATGCGGGTCTCCTGGGGAATGGCCAGCAGACGCCATCCCTCCTGACCTGACGAGGACTGGGTCCCCCCCAGAAGAGCCGGAAGGACCCCGGGACGTGATGGGACGCCCCAAGAGGAGCAGGCGGGACCCTGTGACGTGATCGACGCCTGCTGTCACCGACGGTCACGAAGACGGAGCATGTACAGGAAATGAAGCCTCTCTTCCCTGCTGTAATGAGATCTGCTCCATCAGCCTGTTTACCTGGCGTCCAGGCGGCGTGATGAAACCTGCTCAGAGGGTCATCGTCACGGCGACGTCGGGCCGACCCAGCAGCATCACTCTTCAGAACGAAAGACAACGTGATTTAAATAAAGGCTCTATATGGTAATGGGGGGCTGATGGTTCCCTCGTGGTCCTCGAGGAGAGGGTCAGGGGAATAATACACATTGTCCTAAAAAGGACCCATGGTTCTGATTATGTAACAAAGGACAGATCACTTTGAAAGGGAGAAGGTAAGGGACACCAACGCTGTCATGGGACACAGCGGGACACAGTGAGGGACACAGTGCGGGACACGGTGGGGGACACCCGAGGGAGAGGGGGGGGGGGGGAACCGGCCACAAGGGGGGACTAGCAAGCTGCAGAGGCATGGGATGGGTCACACCATGTGGATAGGGCTGAACAACACAGCACACATGCACACACAGCACACACACACACAACATACACACACACACGCACACGCACACACACACACACATACATCACACACACACGCACCCAACGTCACACAACAGAAATATATTAACAAGTGAAAGGAGTGCTTTACAAGTCATCTTTTAGCTTTCAGGACCCTGGATTCGGAGATGGAGATGAAGGGAGCTCAGCTACTGTTGCGGGATGGAGAGGGAGGGCATTGTAACATCTAATGGTATTGGCTTGGATTATTCAAGTACTAAGAGGCTGGAGCTGATGAAAGGATGACCGTACTCAGACGCAGCCCGCTGGCTGAGGGCTCTCAGCCCGCCAGGCTAAACGGCCAGATCAGCCAATCAGAATTCAAACGGAGGACGGAGTAAGTTGAGAGTAATTGAAGACCGACTCGAGGGGCTTCCATCTGGATCACCATCCCACTCCGTCGCTCCTCAGTCATCTCTGGAGAATGCTAATTCCTCCCTACCCATGATAGTGTGTGTTTGTGTCTGTTAGTGTTTGTGTGTTTGCATCTTCTAAGACCGGCCGCAGAGTGAATGAGGAGAAATGACATGGAGGAAATCTCAAGCATGCCATCCATTTACTGGCTCCCCTGATCCCGGTGCCAGGGGTAATGGTGGAGGACTTTGATACATCACAATCAGCATGAAGGGCTGCACCTGCTCTGACAAGTATCGGACCCTATTTTACAAGTGTGTACGCATGTATGGAACTATGTATGCATGTGTGTATCTATGTGTGTATCTATATAACTGTTTGTTTGTGTGTATGTATCTATTTAAATGTATATACATTCAGTTATTTATATATATATCCATGTATCCATATCTATCCATATGTATTTATGTATACATTTTATTTATATATAATATATCTATATATATGTGTATATGTATATAAAGGATTGATGGATGGAGTGGTGCCAAGGATAACTTGAGATCAGTGGAGTTGTGAGTGTTGGATCAATGTGTGTGAGCCAATCTACGGTTATTAATGAGATGAGATGCAAAATGCTCTGCTTAGTTGCAAGAGAGCAAATTGCAGCCATCTATATTCCGGCTGGTTCTGGTTTGAAGGTTTTTCACTTCTTAAACACGTAGTTCTCCATTTAAGGGGACAATCAAGTGTGATTTACTACGCGTGTCTATTATAAATAACTAAACCACCCCAAGATATACTGTTATAATGCATTTTCACAGCGTTACACAATGACCCTCACTCTGCATGATTTATGTCTTCAATGGACATTTATTTTCCTATATAGTTGTGGTGATGCTGTGTACAATGTGTTGTGTTGGTGTGGTGTGTGGTGTGTGTGGGTGTGTGTGTGTGTGTGTGTGTGTGTGTGTGTGTGTGTGTGTGTGTGTGTGTGTGTGTGTGTGTGTGTGTGTGTGTGTGTGTGTGTGTGTGTGGTCTGACAGCTGAGTACCATGTGGACGTCGATGTGACTTCATGGGTCTAGGCGCGTGTTATTTCCCTCAGGCTCGCCAAGCACACATTTTTAAATGATCTGCCAGCGAGGCTTTCTGATACAAAACGTGGCGATACAACCAGCCATTAACTGTAACCTCACTGTCACACGGACGCTTTTAAACAAAACCGCCTTTGGAAAAATAGAAATAATGAAAAAATGGGAGGGAAGGGAAAGTCTCCCCACGCCCGCTAGGGGACACGATGATGTTGATCAGAGGATATTATCCTGGAACAGTTTTTGTACATTATGGTGGTGGGTGGGGGGGTGGGGGGGGGGGGGGCAGGGGGTACCAAAACCTAAGCCAGGATAGCGAAGAACACGTTTGAAGAGTAAAGGTGTTTATGACAAACAGAAGCCAGAGAGATCCAATATACATCTTCCCAAACTTCCCTCTGCTTCTCTGAGACGTTTACGCTGGGAGCTTTGATATGCCTGACTGGTCCGCGGTAAAAAAAAGAAAGGGAAAGAAAAAGCCAGTGAGCTGACAGGTGTCTGATTCCTATTCCCAGTACAGCTTTGCTCTGAGATTGCCTATGGAGATCACCACGGGAGCAGAATAATAGTGCTTTTGGAATATACAAGCCCTGGCAGAAAGCAGTGGCCTTTAGCGAGATGTGTTTCTGAGGCAGAAATGAAACAAGAGCAAAAGAATGATTGCCATAATGGTTTGGACCTTAACTAGACCACATCCTCCATAAGTGGGAACTTGGATTTGGGCCTGAAGTCAGGCAAAATAATCATATATGGTGACACCATTTTTCAGAGAACAAAATTGTCGCTTTGTGCATACATGGAGCGCTTTAAGGCTAAAAGGGTTCATTTCAGAATAGAATCAATGATTCAGTTCAGCCAAAGTTTGTGAAATAAGGTTTGCTGAGCGACTTTGAGTCAAACTATACTGTAAGTCAGTTTGAATGACATCAGTCATGATTCTGATTGGTTCCTGTGAGGTAACCTTCTACACACCACCATACTGAAACAGGATTAAAGCAGTGCTGTGCCTCTTCTCTTCATGTCAATATACTCATTAAGACTTCTTGCTCGTGTGGAATATGAAATGGACAAGTTTAACCTCAGGCTGTGACGGTATGATTAGAACTGGAAGTCATTACTCCTCCATCATCACCACAACTGGGATAAAAATATAGTGATTAGGTGCTTAGGGAGGGAGGAGAAGCCATTGGCTCATTCATATTTGATACCGTATAAAATGGAAATCTGACATGATTATGGAAGTTCTCCTTCCACGTAATAATGCTGCACCAGGCAAAAATCAGCAAGAAAAACAAACCCAAGACAAACGCACTCACAATCTACTCCTATACTACACATATTATACCGTATACATACTATACATAGTAAAGTTTATAACATACACATATAAAGCTATATATACAGCATAGACAGTGTTTACTGGGAACAAGTCATTCATTGGAATAGGATAATGGATGAGATATTCAATCCTCCACAAGCGTCTGCTTACACTCGTGGATGTTGTGCTTCAGCACATCAAGGTGAAGCTGCAGACTGACACACATTAACTTTGACCCTGCCTCTGCATTTACATACACAGAACACACACTGCAGCAGGAGATGGCCATAAACATGACACATACGTGAGGCACCTGTCACGCACGCCTCAGTGTGACCGGGTGACATTGTGGAAAGGCCTGTGTGTGTTTGACGTGGGTGTGTGTGTGTGTGTGTGTGTGTGTGTGTGTGTGTGTGTGTGTGTGTGTGTGTGTGTGTGTGTGTGTGTGTGTGTGTGTGTGTGTGTGTGTGTGTGTGTGTGTGTGTGTGTGTGTGTGTGTGTGTTGGGGTGACAGGGTATCGGGGTTGCCTGTGATGAGCGTATGCATGTGTGTGTGTGTGTGCATGCATTTGCGTGTATATGTGCCAGGGTGACAGGGCTTGGGATTGTCTGAGCGTGTGCGTGTGTTTGTGTGTGCCCCTGTGTGTGTCTAGGACTGTGCACGTGGTACTCATGCAGTGTCTCGATGACAGCCTCTCTGGTGGTGCTTTCTCATTCCGCCAGGTCAGCTGGGGTTTAATTGTCAGCCCTTAAATATTCATGGACACGCTGTTGTAGATAGATGAAGGTAGAAGCACATTGTAAAATGTTTCAACAGGTCAGGTGCCAGTGACTCCAGTGGATACAATTCACTGTACGTGCCTACGTCCACTGTTACGCCAATTAAAGTGTTAACAGCCTGAACAGGAACCTTAATGGCGTTCTCCGTTTATGCATTATGAAGTAATCCCCTCCTGTGATGGATGCAGTGGAGACTAAAGGTACAGCGCCATAAAACGGCCCCTTTATGGCGCTGTGTTTTATATAGGTATGAATCTATATAATTCTAACATAGTCGCTCACCTCTCAGGCCACTAGTCATCACAGTTTGGGCAGAGGGGTTACTCTGGACTAGCTGACCGCAGCGATTCCAGTCCAGCGTTCTCTGCATCTTAAGCGTATAAGTGGAGGAATAATATATATCACGTATCTCATGTACACGCTCTGAGTTTAAGTATCTCGGCATGGGTAATGAAAAAACCTGTTGTATTTTAGAATTGCGTTTCACAGCTATGGACCTCACAATGAGCATGCTTGTTTCCCTGGGTGTTACCATAGCAACACCATTCCAAATGAAAACCTCAGTCAGCA
>OLKM01000841.1:0-10000 GCA_900291075.1 Melanogrammus aeglefinus
CAGTGTTACCTCTTAGTTGTATCTTTCAAATAAGAAAACGACTGTTTACCCTTATGTTTAAATGTCAATCATGTACAAATATAAGGTGTACAGTTCCAGCAGTGTCACAGTGGGTACAGAGCGGTAGTGATGGTACGGTTAGTAACTCAAGAACCTGGTGACGATTTTCTCAAGGTTTGGCATGTGTTGTCATTCAGTCAAACTCATGAGCATCGCTTTCATTTCAACCACATTTTATATGATAGCTAGATGCTATGATAATTATACGACGTAAATCGACGGGCTGGGCCTGCCGGACGCGTGGCAGCCCCATCATGTTTCATATGAAAGAACATGACAGTGTTACCCCTTATCGTTTTATTTGATAAAAAACGCAGTGAAACCCTTATGTTTTTGAATGGTGACCGATAAAATACGACAAGTGTACCCCTTAGTTTTTTAATTTGTGAAACACACAGTGTTACCCCTTTGTTTTTTTTTGATGGCGACCGAGTAAAAATACGACAGTGTTACCCTATGTTTTATTTGATAAAAAACGACGTGGTTACCTTTGTTTTTTGATCGACGACGTAAAATACGACAAGTGTTTACCCCTTATGTTTATTGATAAATATCGACCATTGTTGACAACGTAAAAAATGACAGGTTTACCCCTTATGTTTTTTTATATCAAAAACGACAGTGTACCTCTTATGTGTATCTAATAAAACGACTGATTACCCCTTATGTTTTAGTGTCTATCATGTTGAATAAAGGTGTTACAGGTTTCCAGAACTGTCACAGTTCAAAGCGGTAAGTATGGTAGGTTAGTATGATCAGAGAAACCTGGTGATCGATTCCCTGCTCCCAAGGTTGGAATGATTTGCTCCATATCAAACTCAACTGACGCTAATGGCCTCTTCGAATTTCAACATTTTTAGTATGATTAGTACGATGGTATGACTAATTATTCACGGACGTAATGACGGGGCTGCCCTGCGACGCTGGCACCCATATGTTTTCATATGATAAGAAATGACAGTGTTACCCTTATGTTTATTTGATAAAAAACGACAGTTGAAGACCCCCTTTTTTTTTTTGTGGTGACCGATGAACATACGACAGTTAACCCTTATGTTTTATTTGATGAAACACACGCTGTTACCCAAGCCTTAGTTTTTTTGATGACGACCGATACAAATACGACAGTGTTTTACACCTTATTTTTATTTGATAATATCGACATTGTTTGGCACTGATAAAAATACGAACATGTTACCCTTATGTTTACTTTGATAAAAAACGACCAGTGTTACACCTTATGTTTTTTTTGATGCGACCGCCTAAAAGATACACAGTGTTACCCCTTATTTTTATTTCATAAAACACGAATAGACGTTTACCCCTTATGTTTTATTTGCTATAACGATAGCGTTACCCCTTATGTTTTGTTTTGAGTAAATAAAACGACGTGTACCCCCTTATGTTTTTAATTTGATAAAAAACGAAGCGTGACCCCCCTATTTTGTTTGAATTAAAAAACGACAGTGTTACCACTTATGTTTTTTTTGATGACGACGATAAAAATACGACAGTGTTACCACCTTTATGTTTATTTGATAATATGACGACATTGTCGAAGCAACCAACAAATATGACAGTGTTTACCCTTATGTTTTTTTTTAAATAAAAACGACATGTTACCCTTATGTTAAAAATCAAAAAAAACGACTGTATCCCCTTTATTTTTTATGTCAATCAGTTACAATAAAGTGTACAGGTTTCCAGCAGTGTAGCAGTGGTACAAAGCGGTAGTGATAGGTAGGTTAGTAATTGCAAGAAACTGTGATCGATGTCCTCCAAGGTTTGGAATGATTGCTCCTTTAGTCAAACTCACTGACGCAATCGGCCTTTCATTTCAACATTTTAGTATGATTTAGTACGATGCTATGATAATTATACTAAACGTAATGACGGCTGCCTGCGACAGCTGGCAGCTCCCATATGTTTCATATAAAGAAATGAACAGTGTTCCCTTATGTTTTATTTGATCAAAAAAACGGAAGTAAACCCTTCGTTTTTGAGTGATCCGAAAAATACGAACAGTGTTACCCCTTATGTTTATTGATGAAAATACACAGTGTTACCCCTTGTGTTTTTTTTGATGGCGACCGATAAAAAACGACAGTGTTACCCTAATGTTATGAATAAAAAACGACAGTGTTTAGCCTTATGGTTTTTTGAATGACTGACCGATTAAAAATACGACAGTGTTACCCCTTAATGTTTTATTTGATAATAATCGACATTGTTTGACAACCGATAAAAATATGCAGTGTTACCCTTATGTTTTTTTTTATAAAAACGGACAGTGTTACCTCTTATGTTTGTATGCTAGATATAAAAACACTGTTATCCCTTAATTTTTATGTCAATCATTTTAGAAAGGTGTTACAGTTTTCCCCGAACTGTCACAGTGGTACAAGCGGGGTAGTGAGGTAGGTTAGTAATCAAGAAACGCTGGTGACGATTTTCTCTCCAAGGTTTGGAATGCTTTGCTCCATTATCAAACTCACTGACGCAATTGCCTCTTTCATTCAACATTTAGTAATGATTTAGGTACGATGGTAAGTGAATAATTATATTCGACGTAAATGACGGGCTCCTGCGCGCTGGCATTCTCCATATGTTTCTATGATAAGAAATGACCAGTGTTACCTCTTATTTTTATTTGATAAAAAACGACAGGAAAACCTTATGTTTTTTTTTTGATGGTGACGATGACCCAAATACGTACAGTTTTAACCCTTATGGTTTATGTTGATGATAAACAATCAGTGTTTACCCCTTATGTTTTTTGAATCGACGCCGATAAAAAATCACGACAGTGTTTACCCCTTATGTTTTAATTGAATAAATATCGACATGTTGACAACTGATATAAAATACGACAGTGTACCCCTTATGTTTATTTATAAATAACGACAGTGTACACCTTAATGGGTTTTTTTTGATGCGACCGATAAAAAATAACGAAGTGTTACCCCTTATGTTGTATTTATAAAAAACGATAGCGTTTACCCCTTATGTTTTATTGCTAAAAACGATTAGCGGTACCACCTTATTTTTTGTTTGATAAAAAACGAAAACGCGTTCCCCTGATGTTTTGTTTGATAAAAAGAAATGCGTTACCCCTAGTTTTGTTTTGATAAAAACGACAGTGTTACCACCTTATGTTTTTTATGACCGACCGATAAAATACGACAGTGTCTCCCCCTTATGTTTTATTTGATAAATAGCGACATTGTTCGACAACCGATAAAAATATGACAGTGTTACCCCTTATGTTTTTTTTTTTATAAAAAACGACAGTGTTTACCACCGCCTTAATGTGTATCTTAAATAAATAAACACTGTATTCCCTATGTTTTATGTCAATCATTTTAGAAATATAGGTTTACTACGTTTTCCTGAAGTGTCGCAGTGGTAACAAACGGTCGTGATGGTAGGTTAGTAATCAATAGAAACCGCTGGTGATCGATTCTCTCCAAGGCTTGGAATGATTTGCTCCTTAGTCAAACTCACTGACGCAATTCGCCTCTTTCAGTTCACATTTAGTAATGGATTTAGTACGATGGTAATGATAATTATACGACGTAATGGAGAGGCTGCCTGCGATCCGCTGGCACCCATCAGTTTCATATGATAAGAAATGAACAGTGGTTACCCTTATGTTTATTTGATACAAAAACGACAGTGAACCCTTATGTTTTTTGATGGACCGTATTAAAAATACGACAGTGTTACCCTTTATGTTTTATTGATGAATAAACAACCAGTGTTACCGCCTTATGTTTTTTTGATGACGACGATAAAAATACGACAGTGTTACCCCTTAATGTTTTTATTTGATAAATATCGACATTGTTTGACACACTGATAAAAATACGAACAGTGTTACCCCTTATGTTTTATTGATAAAAACGACAGTGTTACACTTAATGGTTTTTTTTGATGGCGACCGATAAAATACGAACAGGTGTTTACCCTTATGTTTTATTTTCATAAAAAACGATAGCCGTTTCACCCTAATGTTTTATTTGCTAAAAAACACGATAGCGTTACCCCTTAATTATGTTTTGTTTTGATAAAAAACGACAGTGTTACCGCCTTATGTTTATTTGATACAAAACGAAAGCGTACCCCTCCTATGTTTTTTGTTTTGATAAAAAACGACAGTGTTTAACACCTTAGTTTTTTTGATGACGGAACCGATAAAATACTACAGCGTTTACTGCCTTATGTTTATATTTGATAAATACGGACATTGTTCGACAACCGATAAAATACGACAGTGTTACCCCTTATGTTTAATTGATAAATATCGACATTGTTTTGACATCCGATAAAATACGACAGTGTTAACCCCTTATCGTTTCTATTTGATAAATATCGACATTGTTTGACGATCGATAAAAATACGACAAAGTTACCCCTTATGTTTTATTTGATAAAAAACGAAAGCGTTACCCCTTATGTTTTGTTTGATAAAAAACGACAGTGTTACACCTTATGTTTTTTTGATGGCGACCGATAAAAATACGACAGTGTTACCCCTTATGTTTTATTTCATAAAAAACGATAGCGTTACCCCTTATGTTTTATTTTCTAAAAAACGATAGCGTTACCCCTTATGTTTTGTTTGATAAAAAACGACAGTGTTACCTTTTGTTTTTATTTGATAAAAAACGAAAGCGTTACCCCTTATGTTTTGTTTGATAAAAAAAACGACAGTGTTACCCCTTATGTTTTATTTGATAAATATCGACATTGTTTGACGATCGATAAAAATACGACAGTGTTACCCCTTATGTTTTATTTGATAAATATCGACATTGTTTGACGATCGATAAAAATACGACAAAGTTACCCTTAACGTTTTATTGATAAAAAACGAAAGCGTTACCCCTTTATGTTTGTTTGATAAAAAACGACAGTGTTACCCCCTTATTTTTTTTTGATGGCGACCGATAAAAATACGACAGTGTTACCCCTTATGTTTTATTTGATAAAAAACGACAGTGTTACCCCTTATGTTGTATTTGATGAAAAACGACAGTGTTACCCCTTATGTTTTATTTGATAAAAAACGAAAGCGTTACCCCTTATCTTTTGTTGATCAAAAACGACAGTGTTACCCCTTATGTTTTATTTGATAAATATCGACATTGTTTGACAACCGATAAAAATACGACAGTGTTACCCCTTATGTTTTATTTGATAAAAAACGACAGTGTTACCCCTTATGTTTTATTTGACAAAAAACGACAGTGTTAGCCCTTATGTTTTATTTGATAAAAAACAACAGTGTTACCCCTTATGTTTTTTTTGATGGCGACCGATAAAAATACGACAGTGTTACCCCTTATGTTTTATTTGATAAAAAACGACAGTGTTACCCCTTATGTTGTATTTGATGAAAAACGACAGTGTTACCCCTTATGTTTTATTTGATAAAAAACGAAAGCGTTACCCCTTATCTTTTGTTGATCAAAAACGACAGTGTTATCCCTTATGTGTTATTTGATAAATATCGACATTGTTTGACAACCGATAAAAATACGACAGTGTTACCCCTGATGTTTTTTTTGATAAAAAACGACAGTGTTACCCCTTGTGTTGTATCTAATAAAAAACGACTGTATTACCCCTTATGTTTTATATCAATCATGTTAAAATAAAAGTGTTACAGTTTCCAGCAGTGTCGCAGTGGTACAAGCGGTAGTGATGGTAGGTTAGTAATCAAGAAACCTGGTGATCGATTCTCTCCAAGGTTTGGAATGATTTTGCTCCTTTAGTCAAACTCACTGACGCAATCGGCTCTTTCATTTCAACATTTTAGTATGATTTAGTACGATGCTATGATAATTATACGACGTAATGACGGGCTGCCTGCGACGCTGGCAGCCCCCATATGTTTCATATCATAAGAAATGACAGTGTTACCCCTATGTTTTATTTGATTAAAAAACGACAGTGTTACCACCTTATGTTTTTTTTGATGGTGACCGATAAAAATACAACAGTGTTACCCCTTATGTTTTATTTGATAAAAAACAACAGTGTTACCCCTTGTGTTTTTTTTGATGGCGACCGATAAAAATACGACAGTGTTACCCCTTATGTTTTATTTGATAAAAAATGACAGCGTTACCCCTTATGTTTTGTTTGATAAAAAACGACAGTGTTACCGCTTATGTTTTGTTTGATAAAAAACGACAGTGTTACCCCTTACGTTTTTTTTGATAAAAAACGACAGTGTTACCCCTTATGTTTTTTTTGATGACGACCGATAAAAATACGACAGTGTTACCCCTTATGTTTTATTTGATAAATATCGACATTGTTTGACGACCGATAAAAATACGACAGTGTTACCCCTTATGTTTTATTTGATAAATATCGACATTGTTTGATTTGATAAAAAAACGACAGTGTTACCCCTTAAGTTTTTTTTAATATGTTTTTTCTGAAGACGACCAATACAAATATGACAGTGTTACCCCTTATGTTTTTATTCATAAATATCGCTAGTGTTACCCCATTTCTTTCATATGATAAGAAATGACAGTGTTACCATCTTCCTGTTTTTTTTGATAAATATCGACATTTTTGATTTAATAAAAAAACGACAGTGTTACCCTTTATGTTTTATCTAATAAAAAACGACAGTGTTACCCTTTATGTTTTATCTAATAAAAAACTACTGTGTTACCCCTTATGTTTTATTTGATAAAAAACGACAGTGTTACGCCTTTGTGTTCACACCAAACGCGACGGGGTGACAAGATCCCATACGCGTATCTGGCGAAATTTTCGCGAGAGAAAACTGGCGACAACTCGCACCACACTTTCGCCGTCTTCTGGCGAGCGCGTTCACGTGGATTTGTGGCGCGACATATTCGCTCGAGTTCAAATTTTTCAACTTTGACCGCGAATTTTCGCGTGATGACGCGTGATTATAACAGCCAATCAGCGTTCACTTCCTTGAGTGACGTAGCGTTCACTTCCCGCTCAAGCTAAAGACATGCAATGCTTGTCTTTAAATGCTTGTCTTTAAATGCTTTTGTCTTTAATTGTCTTTAAAAAGGTAAAGACATGCAATGCTTATGTCGGACATGGTTGTGAAATGGAGGACCTGGAGTCAAGTTGTGGCGCGACAAATTCGACAAAACTTGCACAGCGACAGATTATGATGTGTGGCGCGACAAAACTTTGGCGACAACGCGAACGGGCGACAAATTTCGCGTTTGGTGTGAACGTAAGGTTATGTTTTATTTGATAAAAAACGGCAGTGTTATCCCTTATGTTTTATGTGATAAATATCGACATTGTTTGATTTGATAAAAATATGACAGTGTTACCCCTTATATTTTATTTGATGACGACCGATAAAAATCGTTATCACTCTATGACGAAGAACTTTGTACATAACATACCTTATTAGTCTTTATGACATTTAACAAAACAAATAGGCTATATATAATATCTAAAATACATTATTTCAATACGCCCAAATTACAACTAATATATCACTCTATAACGAAGTGCTTTGTGCCTAATATACCTTATTAGGCTTAATGTCATTTAAGAAAACAAATATATAGATATATACAGTATATATATACATATAAAATACATTAATTTGAATACGCCCCAAATTACAACTAATACATTTTTATTGATACTGATAGACCAACGATTTCATCATTTTCAAACTGTAGACCTACCTCAATATAAAAATAATATTAACAATAAAGAGCTGTAGGAAGCTTTCGCCAGAGAGCATGCTTTCTGGTACTTCAACTGTCGCAAAAAAAACGTTAATAACATGCACATTAACTGATTAAGGACCGCCCATAGACTTTGAGCGACCGAGCCAGCCAGCGACCACAGCGGCTGAAAGCAGCCAGACGAGCGACCAACACAGCGACCGACGCGACCAATGCGACCTACGACCCGACCAATGCGACCTACGTCACGACGCACGTCGTTGGCCACTCAGAGAGCTCGGCCTTCCTCAAAATAGCACCAGGGAACGTTTGCGCCAGAACACGCCTCCCCTTTCGCCGAGCCGCCCCTTTGGGCGCAAGATCATTCCCTAATTTACCGACGCGTGGCGCAGGAGGGAAAAGAAAGCACTGTGCCAGTTGCAAACTAGCAACGACACATGCGCCAGTGATTAAGTCAATTGCGCCGGATGCAAGATAGGGCCCTATGTCTGCACAGAGACAGCAGCTGGAGGTAGACGTGTGTTTGAGCATAACAAAGGAGAGGCTAAAGCATGGCTTCGCGGAGCCTTACATATGGCCCCATATCCCCAGGAAGCAGATCGGTATGCAGTGGAACCTGTACGCGGGAACGGGATTGTGCACCTGCATTTAAAGTTAGTGCGTCTTGGCATGTGAGTGCATTGGGGCTCTTGTAAAAATACACAATTGTACCGGCACATACACACATGAAAAATAGATACGCACACACACAAACAAATACATATAAACACGCACACATACACACAAACACATACATGCATGCAAACATAAACACATACAAACATACACACACACACACACAAAAACACACAAACAGACGTACACACATACACATATACACACACACACAGCCATGCCCGCGTGAATAGCCCGAAGCAGGCCGTATCAGTAAAGCCGCACTGATATTTTGACACAGCAGGTGTGTTACCGTAGCAACAAGGCCCTTTCATCTGCAGCCGGTGCTGAATCCTCATTGGGTATGCAGATTCCGTTCGTCTAGTCACCGCCAACCCCCACTACCGCCCACCAACCACCCCCAGCCCCCCCACCACAACCAGTCAATCACACTTTCATCTCTTCCTCCCCTCTGATTGGCCGGCTCCTTCCGTGCCCTCCCTATAAAGTATTGACCTTCATCCACGGCTGAGCGGCATGACAATGAATGGAGCATCAACCGCACTGCTCTGTCCACGCGTGCATGTTGCTGTGTGTGTGTGTGTGTGTGTGTGTGTGTGTGTGTGTGTGTGTGTGTGTGTGTGTGTTTGTATGTATTCAGGCATGTGCTGTGCACGTGAAAGGCAAAATAAATTGGAGAATTGTGTGGACAGGCAAGGCATAACGGAAAATACCTGTTGCGTATCTGAGTGCAGCGCTATCAAGGTCTCAGGACCTCATCGTCGAAAGCGTGCGCCGCGCATGAGAACGCCATCGATTTGAAACGTGTCCGTCCTCTCAGCTTCCTTCATCCTTCCTTCTCGACTCTTTGGCATCTTGTGTGTTTTGGGTTCGTCTTTAGCGTTGAACTCGTGGACCGTGAAAACACGCTGAGGCTGTGAGGACAACAGCGGATGATTCTGAATCCTCCTCATGGGTGACTCGAGAAGGCCATGGAAGTAGCTGCTTATTCACCGCGTGGTTCGATGCGCAAGGAATGAGGAATAAACAGACGGGCAGACCAAGTGGATAAAAACATACACATGGTGATGCATTAGTGTGCGTTCATGCAAAACCTATGCTTACCCCGATGTGTTCTTGTCGTTTAAGACAGACCTGTTTGAATGATTATATGTTTTACAGAGAGAAAGCGAGCAGAGAGACAGAGAGAAAAAAATAGATCCTGTGAAAGAGTTTTGCATAGGTTCCCCATCTGCTCATGTACATTCTGACAGGATGTATGGATTCGCGCCGGGCTCTGTATATGCCTCTGTGTACGTGCATTTATTTCTGTCTTTCCCCTCGCTGTGTTTTTCTGGTTTGTTGCTTCACACCCGTCTCCCCAAGGCTCCCCGGGGGACTGGGAAGGGGGGGGGGGATATTGACGTTTTTCTTCCTCTTCCCGGTGTCTAACCTGAGAGCTTAGAATGTCCGCTCCACTGAGCTCCAAAGGGCCGCTAAGGTACGGTGGGGATGGTGGGGGGGGGGGAGAGAGGGAGGAAATGCAGTAAAAGTCCACCGATTCTCTGGTTAGT
>OLKM01000841.1:15000-27500 GCA_900291075.1 Melanogrammus aeglefinus
GCTTCAGTGTATTTGAATATGTGTGTGTGTGTGTGTGTGCCAGCTTGTGTGTACGTGTATCGTATATGTGGGCCAGCTTGTGTGTGTGTGTGTGTGTGTGTGTGTGTGTGTGTGTGTGTGTGTGTGTGTGTGTGTGTGTGTGTGTGTGTGTGTGTGTGTGTGTGTGTGTGTGTGTGTGTGTGTGTGTGTGTGTGTGTGTGTCTACTAGCTTTTGTGTGTGTGTGTGTGTGTTGGCAGCTCATGTGTGTGTGTTCTGTTGCTACGATGCGCTATCAGCATGTGACGGATCTAACCCCGTGGTTCACCTTGAGAGGGCTAAGTACCACCGACAACATAATCACAGGCTCGCTGGCCCACTCCCTCTTATTTTCTTTGTCTCCCCAACTCTTAATTACTATCTTGTCTACACACCTCCCCTCATCCATTTTATTCCAATGTTTATAAAGATATAAACCAACGTGCGGTTGGAGAATCTGAAACGGTGCAGCGCGTAGCCGCTTCAGCGTCTGAGGCGTCTGACCACTTTAAGCTAGCAGTGAGTGGGGGAGGGGGGGCGTATTCATCACAATATAATTGTGTTTCACAAACAAATGCGGGTGGCATGCCTACACCTAACACCCTTCTTTGCTTCTGCTCTTGGGAACATTATCAGAAGTGGGGATCCGAGTCGATGCCGAGGGATCAGACTTTATTCTTTGTTCGCTTAAGCCTTCTTACCTCACCTCTGGCTATCCGTGGTTCTCTTGTTGAAAAGCAACATTGGATGCTTGCGGTTCAGGCGAAAAAGCTTGGTGGGGGGGCGACACGGTTTACTTGAAATGGTACATGTAGGCCTGAATCAAGAAGTGACTACAGGTAAAATGCAATTCTACCGTAGATGCATTATATGTAATGGGAAAGTTTCATGATGGTTTATACTAAAAGAGAGAGAGAAATAACATGAGATGGGCGCCCTCTCAAGAAGGGCTTATTGCATGGCACACGGTGTTAGGGGGCTGCGCCCTGCTCCCAATCCCCCGACTCCAAAACAGATCATTAAATCCAACTTTGTGTGTTCCCATACAGCTGCCTACACTGTACTTCACCACATCTCCGCTCTGTCTCTGTGTGTGTGGGTGAAAGGCCATGAAAGCCCTTCATTCACTGCTGTCACCAGTCAGAGCTGTAGGAACAGGCTTTAAGAAGTGTGTGGCGCTGGCACCGTCCTCACAGTCACTTCGTCCTCATCCTCCTCTCCTCTTTCCCCTCGTTCTTCTCTCTCTCCTCCTCCTCCTCCTCCTTCTACTCCACCACCTCCTCCTCCTCCTCCTCCTCCTCCTCCTCCTCCTCCTTCCTCCTCTCCTCCTCCTCCTCCTCCTCCCCCTCTGCCTCCTCCTCCTCCCCTCTTCTTCCTCGCCTGGTTACGACCCACAGTTGCCGCCTCGATGGCTGCAGTGTAATGCGGGGTATTTATGACAGATCTGGGGTGATTCTCCCCAGACCACCTCCACTAGAACCCCGTCTGCCCTCGCAGCAGCACGAGTGCAAGAGCCTTCTTTGTATGTGTGCATGCACAACCACAACACACACACAGACACAAACACAGGCAAATAAGCGCACACACACACGCACAAACATACCCACACAAACACACACACACACCGACACACACCCACACACACACACACACGCAGATAAGCGCACCCATGCACGAACACACACACACACAGCCAAACACATGCATACATATGTATATGTGACGAGCCACACACGTAGATACAGCCATACATATACAAACACACACATCCATACACAGACACAGGCACACACACACAAGTATACATATATGTAAATATCATGCCAACTTGCGTCTCTAACTTATTCCCGCTGTCTTACCGGGATCAATAAATCAATAGATCACTACGGGCCATCTCCGGTCAGATGAAATCAGCCCCTGTGTAAACATGCCGGCTAATCTGCCGGCAGCCAGACAAACTCCCACTCTCTCTTACAGCCTCCTCTACACTTCATCTGCCTGCATCCACCAGGGACTGTGTGATCAGTCAGGCTGGCAGCGAAGAGCATCCCTCCAACTCAAACAACTCAAACTGCCTTTTTTTTATTTACAACATAAAAAAAAAATGTTGCCGCTGTTGAATGTGAATTGTGCACGTGGTTGGTTTCCGAGAATCAATTGATGATACCAAGTATTGATATAAAATAACATTGTCTGTGTAGTCTAAGCAAGGTGGGTTCATTACAGAAAGAAATAGATGGTGGATAGTTTCAGCTCTCAAATCACACATATTCATGATGCAATCACATCCACAAAGGTTAAAACAATCTCTGGTAAGGAAAGATCACCACAGGGAAATTCCATGTCATTGAAACTCCAAAAAACTGAATGTCGGAAAGCTGCCCGCAGATGGAGCAAACAAATCTCCAGATACACAATGACATTTACAAAGAGAGACTGTGTTTATATAATTTGGTATTGGAGAAAGCATTAAAACCCCTTTTTTTAAAACTTCTTCAACAAAGAGAGAACTAAAGCACAGAATGTATTCACCACAGTTGGTAGGCTGACTAACCCTCCAGTTGTCAGTAGATCCAGCACTCCTTTACACTAAGTCAGGCAACAAAACTTCTGTATCACCTCTATATGTACAAAATACAAAATCGGACTTGCATGATTCAATTGAATCCATTCACCATAAAGCCCCTGAGGAGGTTATACAGCATTGGAATAATCTCTACCCGCAGCCTTGATGCTCTGTTCACAAGCTTCTTTAAAAAACGTTATATTTGCGATGGTAGACCGTTCTCTTCTATCAGGTGTATTCCCACAGGCCAACTGCACTCATTAAGCCTCTTCTGAAAAATAATAGTCTTGATGTGTGATTAATTTATAATTACAGGCCTTTATCCAAACTATCGTTTTCAGGTAAAATCCTTTAATCAATCATTCAACTCATTTACAAATACCTTTCTGGCTAAAAAAAATCCCCAGTCTGGATGGCGACCCCATCACAGCACTGAGCTATTACTAAGGTTTTAAATGGCATTTGCTTGAAAATGGAATCAGGAAAAATATCAGTTCTAGCCTTATATGATCTCTGTGCTGCATTTGATTTGGTGGATCATATCGTTTTCATCCACAGGCTTGGAAACTGGTTATCTGATACAGCACTAAATTGGTATTGGCACCATTTATTCACGCATCAAATGCATTTAGGAAATCAATGACTGTATCTACAACTATTTTCTCCAGCTAAATAAAGATAAAACTAATTCCAGATTAAAAAGCAAATTGTAAATGTTGGTTTATTTAAAAAGCCCAATAAAGACTGTTAAAAAAGAAGCCCACTATCACCGTAAAAACATAGCTAGAATTAAAGGGTTGATATCCAAACTCGTTCATACTTTAATTTTCAGTAGGCTTGATTCCCGTAATGCCGTTTTCCAGGTGTGTGAGCTGTTAGACAGCTTCAACTCCTCCACAACACTTCTGCTAGAGTTTAACTAAGAAAGCCGACTGCGTTACTCCAGTGCCAAGAGGGCTGTATTTGGTTCCTGTTTGCCAGAAAATGTAGTTCAAAATATCACTAGTAGTGAATAAAGAACTGCATGGCTGAGGACCAAAATCCATGTCTGATCTGCTTGTGTGTTCTGAGCCCACCATTGCTCGCTGGTCCTCAGGGTCCAGCTCACTGTCCAGAGGTCTACCTGAGCACAGTGGAGCAAGCTTCTGGTTTTTATGCACAACAGCACCGGAACAAACTTCCAGAACTTGTGAGGTCTGCCTATGAACTTGATTCTTTTAAATCAGGGCTTGAAAACTTTCTGTTTGCTGGAGCTTCTAATAAAAAATAAATATCTTCATAATTTAAGCAGT
Source organism: Melanogrammus aeglefinus (assembly GCA_900291075.1). Lineage (NCBI taxonomy): Eukaryota > Metazoa > Chordata > Actinopteri > Gadiformes > Gadidae > Melanogrammus > Melanogrammus aeglefinus. Next base: position 18,875 of record OLKM01000841.1, read on the forward strand.
TTTTTATTTCGGTTTTATTTCTTGTAATTTACAATTCATGATAAAAAAAATAAATATTTTAATGAGTGTCCTTTTAACGTTTCTTAAAACGGTTTCTTAAAGCACTATGAATGGCCTAGTGTTTGAATGGTGCTTTATAAATAACCTTGCCTTGCTATTGAGAGCGACAGAGGATTAGATAGCAAGAAATGGAAAAGCAAGAGAGGGGGGATGAGGGAAAGAGGTTTCTGAGCATGCAAGCATACCTCTGACTTATGAAATTCATGCACAGAGGCAGAGAAATATGTCTCCTTTTCATTAGCTTCCTGATTTGGAGCTTTCATATCCTCAGGCTAGGAACCAGTCCATCCTCTCTCTCTCTCTCTCTCTCTCTCTCTCTCTCTCTCTCTCTCTCTCTCTCTCTCTCTCTCTCTCTCTCTCTCTCTCTCTCTCTCTCTCTCTCTCTCTCTCCTCTCTCTCTCTCTCTTCTCTCTCTCTCTCTCTCTCTCTCTCACTTTCTATCTATTTCTCCCTCTTTCTTACTCTCACTCTCTTCCTCCCTTCATATCCCTCTTTAAATCTCTTTCACTCTCTTTCTTACTGACAATCTCTGTCTCCCTCTGCCTCTCTCGTCACTAGTCTCTTCCTTGGCTGCTCTCTCTCTCTCTCTCTCTCTCTCTCTCTCTCTCTCTCTCTCTCTCTCTCTCTCTCTCTCTCTCTCTCTCTCTCTCTCTCTCTCTCTCTCTCTCTCTCTCTCTCTCTCTCTCTCTCTCTCTCTCTCTCTCTCTCTCTCTCTCTCTCTCTCTCTCTCTCTTCTCTCTCTCTCTCTTCCTCTCTGAGGTTAAATCAGTGATACATTATTCAACAGTCTCATGCAATCTCTCCTCCTCTCTTAAATATTAAAGTTTGAAAAATAGATTTATCTTTCTAAATTCATCCAAAATCGCAAAAAGTCATTCTTCAGTGAACAAACACATAAATTACCCAAAGAGATGAATTGTATACAGGTAGAGAAGCGAAAGAAATGTGAGTGTGTGTGTGTGTGTGTGTGTGTGTGTGTGTGTGTGTGTGTGTGTGTGTGTGTGTGTGTGTGTGTGTGTGTGTGTGTGTGTGTGTGTGTGTGTGTGTGTGTGTGTGTGTGTGTGTGTGTGTGTGTGTGTGTGTGTGTGTGTGTGTGTGTGTGTGTGTGTGTGTGTGGGGGGGGGGTCTGTGTGTTGGTGGGTGTGTGTGTGCGTGCGTGCGTGCGTGCGTGCATACATATATGTGAGTGCGTATGTGCATCTGTGTGTTCGTGTGTGTTAGAAAGAGAAAGAAAAAGATAATGAGAGAGGGAGACTTAAGGGCAGTTGTAGGGCAAAGCTGAGATGATATTAGGTTTGGCCGTGCTAAATGTTCCAGTTCCTTGGGTCTTGGATTCCTAGTTTTTGGATTGGCCTTTGGGCCTCCCTTACTCTCCATGGATAAACTTTTATTGTAGCAGTTCAGTTATTGTGTTATTAGTTATCTATTAATCATTCTCCCTTCACATTAATCTACGCTTATGTTGTATGTTACAGTTGGATGCAATTAAATGTCAAACCAACGAGATGCAGTCAGAAAAGAAAAAATCACAAATACTCTAATGATACTAAAGTATGCTCTCAGATTGTCAGGTTTGATGCCCTATTTCTGTCGCTAACAAAACTATTTAGTGAAATTAATTATTTGGGAAAGTTGGGATTATCATGAAGAGAAAAGAACCACAACAAACATGGGTACTTTGTGCTGGCGTAGTGATACAGTAATCATAATTAAACAACATTTAAATGAAAATCATAGACTCAAAAACACAATGCAATAATATTGATGGAACATTCTTGTTTTGGAGTGTAAATTTACAAATGAAATGGTGCCCTAATTAGTTTAAACAGTTTTGAGGTAGGAATTTAATTCTGTAAGTAAGTAATGTAAAAAAAAAAAAAGTTTACTGTATAAAGACCCTTTTTTCAGTCTATATCATGATTTCATCACAGTATTAGCTAAAGGCAAAATCAAAGTAACAACTGGAGAAAAATACGAAAAGAAATAAAGTATTTTCCACCTGATCAGAAATTCAAGAGGAATTGGTGATTGATCTTGTGACTCTCTTAGCGAATAAGCTAAGATAGTTATAGTTGTTATGATACTGTATTAGTGATATGATGGACGACTGTCAAAGGACAACAACCATGCTTTCAACTTCAAGTTTCATTGCTGGACATATTCAGAAATACAATTTTCAGTTTTCAGCCTAGACTTCAGGCCTCCACTTTCAAACACTATTGTTTAATAACAGAAAAGGGGTCTATAGGCTGCATGCAACGATACTATATGTCTGCTCATAAACCTACCGCACCCTTCTGCTGTGTAAACTCCTCCTCCAAATGAGTTATGTTAAATGCTCTACAGTGGTGTTGAACATGAAGCCTTAGCTAATGAACCAGACACTTCTGAGCCTGTATGCAACCTGACGTACAGTAAATATACTACAAATCCTCTGTGTCATTGGTGTAAAGGCTATTTTTTATTTTACAAGATTACTGAGGAAATATTGTCTCGGGGTATTATCTTGACACCACAAACTTTTGTCTGGGTTTATATTACAGCTGACATGCCTCAGCGTGGACACACAAAACGCTCTGTTATCCACGGCCACTCCAGTGAGAATGCATTCCCCGCTCCTTTGTGATTTGTGTCTTTGTAAACACAGGCCAAAACACCCATGGTCATACTTATTCATTTCCTCTCTGTCGCTCCCTCTCTCCATCCCTCGCGTTGCTTTCCCTCCGATCCCTTGCGCGGATGACGATAGCAAGATTAGCTTTTGGACTTTTGTTTTGTCGTGCCTTCTAACTCTGAAAGATGCACACTCATGGCTGAAGAACTTCCAGGTCCCTGGGGGCTTGGGGGTGTGGAGGTGGAAGCCTCTATTTATTTAAACACATTGATTCCAGAGAGGGAAGGGTCGGATGAACTGAAATCCCAAAGTCTGTGTTTTCTAATGAAACGGTTCTAAGCGAGACTCAGCTGTTTGGGTCTGCCGGGCCTAAAGATCTAAAGTGGGCTTAAGTCAAACTCCCAGTCAATAATATCCCCCAGGTATGACTCTAATAGGTGTTATGGTTTTAACAGTGGCTGCCGTGTGGTTAGGGGATTAATGATGGAGTTGTGTGTCTTAGAACTGTAGGCATCATGGCGCTCCCAAAGCAAACCCCTTCAAATGCTTTATTTTATTGTTGCAACATAACATTTATATTTTGTCATTTGAAATGTACCTTTATCCAAATAACTTACAAGTGGGGCTGAGTGGAATCAAAGCCCACGATCTATATTGTTTTGTGCTGCAGGAGCTTTCTCAATCCTTTCTACAACAAAGCAATTGAAAAAAAGTGCAGAGTAAAGCTATATAGGAATCAAATAAATGTTCATACATTTTAGAATGTCATATATTTTTTGATTGGTGTTAAGAAATGAATAGTTGCGTTGCGTGCTCTTGTTTTAGGTTCCAAAAGTTACAACAAAAATCCTATTTATTTCTCCCTTTAGTTTCTCTTCCGGGGAAACAGGGCACGCCATTTAAACGGGTATTTAATAAAACATGCAACGTCTGTGCTTCTCTCAGGGTGGCTTTCATCCATGAAAGTCAGCGAGTCATTAGAGGGGCTTGTGGGTTGCGTCTGTGACTAGGCTGACACACGAGTACAGTTAAGATCCAAGATGGCCTACTTCTGTCACGCCGCAATGCAGAGACTGAATCTGTGTAAAGTTTGGATGTTCCTGTAAAGACAATGCATGCTGAGGCTATCAGCAGGGTGGTTCTTTAGGGGGGGAAATGCATTTGATTCTCAGCTAGCCTACCCCTGGTTATTTCAATATAATAAAGCATAGAATAAAATTCAATACATACAATAAATAAACATACTTTCACTTCTAGAAGTTCTTTCTGAATGAGGGTTAGCATATCACTATGGTTGTTTGCAAGGCTGACAAAGCTCATTATATTCTTGTCCTTCTCTATCTTTTATGCATTTTTCTCAGTCTCTTCCTCAGTCTTGACATCAGTGTAGCACACAACCATTTATTTTTTCTTCAATTTCATTCTTCCTATGAATGTGCATAGCTCAGCCCTCTCGCCTAGTGCTACCTATATAGAACATTATGGAAAACAGCCTCATGCAAATGTTCTATCAATTGCATCAGGATGTGTCTCTGAATTGTAACAACAACAACAGAAGCTGTTACTTTGGAACTATATGTAATTGCATTCTTCTTTATAAGTGTGAGTGTTGGTATACTTCTGTGCAACACAAATCTAAAAGTCTGATTTTAGACTGAGTAATTTGTTTGAATAATGTTATAACCGTATTACTGCTCATCATGAACCTCTTCTGCTCTGCATATCATCATATAATTATGGTTTATTTTTAAAACAGTACATGATTATACTGAATCACAATCTCAATAGCGCCTCAGTTGGTTGATTGCAGTTTATTTTGGTATATGTGTTAAAAGGTTCTCCGTACCTCTCTATCTGTCCCATTTTTAGTTTCTGCATTCATTTCTCTGAACATACACATTCAAACTTTCTATAAACAGTCCTAAACCAACCAACAAACCAAACCATACAACAATCATGTCTCACCTGTTCCTGGTAATTAGCGCAAAGGGAGACCGCTTCGTCTAATCAGTGTAGGCGGCCAGCAGTCTGTTGAAGCAGCTCATTCCGTAGCATAGTCCAGAGAGGTGGCTGAGTGTACAGATTGCTGCGAGGCTGGTGGTTTTATTTTTGCTTTCGTGTTTTTTGTTGTTGTGGCAGAAAATACCTAAAGGGCAGTTTTGACAATGGTTTTGGATAGACTTATTTTGTATATTTTGTATTCTGTTCAATTTCCAATGAAAGCAGTGTTCTCCCCACGGTAACATTAAACCAACAAACTAAACCATACAACAATCATGTCTCACCTGTTCCTGGTCATTAATGGAGACCACCCCACTACAATCAGTGGATGCGGCCAGCCTCCACTGATTCATTTAGATATTTCATCATTTATATTTTTTCTTTTTTTCCTTTTTAGAGCAATTACAAACAAAAAATACATGGTTGATATACCAATGATAAACCTTGAATTTAACACACACACACACACACACACACACACACACACACACACACACACACACACACACACACACACACACACACACACACACACACACACACACACACATGCACGCACACGCGCACACGCACACGCACACGCACACACAGACGCACACACACAAACACAAGTCAACCTCATGTATGTACATCAACGCACCTGCTCGCATTCCCGTCCCCACAACACATTGGCCTTTTTAAAATCCACAGGTACGCATTCAACCTCACCTTCGATGAAGACGACCTGTCACACCTCTCTGCCGCGGCGGAGCATCTGGCATCCTCCCCTGTCAACACAGACCTAGATGATGATATGAACATAAATGAATATTAATTCAATGTCAATTAGCATTAGCATTGTAGCCCGTGTCCCAGTGGAGAGGCCCATTAGCCGCCGCTGCTCTGGGCCCGGGCTCATCAGTCCGGCTTGACTAGACACCAGTGAATAGACGGCTCTCCTCTGGGAGTCCAGCCTTTAATGTGTACGTCATGACAACAGCTTGTTAGTATTGAAGGCATCTTGCATCTGTCTATGTTCAATATTTTCTGTGTTCAAAGTGTGCGCGTGTGTGCGTGCGTTTGTGTGCGTTTGTGCGTGTGTGCGTGTGTGTGCGTGTGTGCGTGTGTGTGTGTGTGTGTGCGTGTGTGTTGTGTGTTGTGTGTGTGTGTGTGTGTGTGTGTGTGTGTGTGCGTGTGTTTGTGTGTGTGTGTGTGTGTGTGTGTGTGTGTGTGTGTGTGTATGTGTGTGTGTTTGTGTTCTCCATTGACTGGAAATGGAGACAAAGAAGTAGTCCATCAGCAGCAATTTTGGGTAAAGATTTAAAATGCATTAAGTACCCCAGCTTGAGTTGTTTTCCTGCTGAACGCTTTGCGCGACACAACAATGTTTTTTTTACCCGTTATGTTATGTCATTATTTTTTTTCGCCGAACTAACCTCGCAAAAATGCGTTTTGTGATGTGCGTGAGTTTATCCCTGATAAGGACTTACTCGATGAGGTGATACAGCTCAAAGCCCGATGTTGCAATCTGCAGACAGCAGACAGATGCATGCTTGTTATCTCATTTTGTTAACGTTAAATTGTTTTTCTTTCTTTGATTGCACTCGCCAATCTAGTTCCCCACAACATCACTCAGACGGTGCCTCGCTGCACTCAAACATTTGTGTTGAGTTTCTTTAATGATTAATGATTAATTTGAATCACTGCAAGTGTGTTTTATGTGCAGGGTTTGATTGAAATGTGCAATGCATTTCCATAATTACAGTGCTGCTGAGTGGGGCTTATTGTTGCTAAACCACTCAGGCTCTTAGCTTTATGCATTCGAGAGGACTAATAGGAAGCCTAACAAATGTATTGTACACAATGCACTCATTTGTACACAATTACATACTGGGCCCTTTCAGCCACGCAAAGCCTATTTCAGGATAACATTGTTCAGGCAAAATGGTTCTGGGCTTGTTTTATAGAGATAAATAGGGAAATAATGTGAGGAAACCCTGTGATATGAGGGAGGAAGGAAAAACAGTTCAAGACAAAACACAGAAATAACAAGAGCCCTTAGACGGGGACATTTTTCAAGCTAACCGTTGAGAGAATTTTGATTTTTCTAACTTTTCACTATCCCAGACCATACATATGGATACAATTGCCCTTACTAGGTACTACAAACAACTAAGAAAAGATGGTCTTACGCTGTGCTTGACATTATTTCAAGAAGGCTGTGTATATTGACAAACTATTTTTTCCATTTTAGCGAACACAGATGCCTCTTCTTTTATGAGCGTTATCTTCATCCAGCTGCTAATCCTTTATGCAAAATTGGGTTCACCGCCACGGATGTGCCTTCCAGAGATACAGGGTTTTGATGTCCCTATCTGGCGCCTGCACCTTCTCCTTCCATGTCTGGAAGTGTGAGCTGTGGCCCAGGTGAGCCTCAGGTGAAGGGAGGTGGTGCCAGCAAGCCCAGCCAACAGCATTACACTGCTGGAGTCCTGGTCGAGAGCTGGCAGGAATCTAATTTCCGTGGAGGGGGCTTTGGAATGCATTGAGAGGACGGACGGACGGGTGGAGGGATGAGCGGTGGATGGACGGGTGAGTGAGTGGAGAGAGGATTGGTGGATTGGTGGAAGGGTGGATGGATGGATACATTTGTGGACGGTAGATGGATAGATGGATATATTCATTCAATTGATTAATGGATGAATGGATGAAGGATGAATGGATGCTTGGTAGATGGATGGATGGATTGATGGCTGATGGTTCTATCCTTGGAGTTGTTTCTATTGTCATCCATGGGCGAAAGATGGATGGCTGGGTAATGGATGGATGACGACTGGATAATGGATGAATTGGTGGATGGATGTATGAGTGATGGATGAATGGCTGGATGAATAGACAAATGGAAAAATGGTTAGATAGATGAATAGATTAATGAATGGTAAATGGATGGATGGAGGAATGATGGTCAATGATGGAAGGACGGACAAACGGACAAACAGATGAATGAATGGCTAGGTGGATATCCATCCATCTAGCCATTCATTCATCTGGGTGATGGGTGGATTCATTAAATCGCTGGGTGTCGGCGTGATGGATTGTTCGACGTGAACAGGACAGAGACAAACCTTGGTTCTGACAGCGTGAAACGGCAGCACTGCTCCCACAGTGGCACCGCAGTCCCGAACAGGGACGCTGCGAGGAGCCACCCGAGGCTGGGATGTACTCGCCCTAAGTGGTGGGGATGAGACAGTCCTGGTTGAGATTTATGGATCCACAGAGCCGGCTGCCTTTCCAAGCAATGAGTCTCTCGTCATTTGAAAATATATATTTTGAGTATTTTTAAATCAGCTCTGGTTCTACCTGATGCAGACGGAGTCAGGCACTGAATCAGAGCCTTTCAGAAGACATTTATCCACCATCGTGCTCTCTCCCTAAATATGTCACTGGCAGGGATTATTGTCATCATTAAAAAGAACACAAATGACAACGATGGCCATGACACATTTCCTCTAAGCCCCTCATATCTCTCCATCTCACCTCTCTTGTACACGCCCCAAGACAAGCGCTAAAAAACCAAAAGGAGGATGGCAGAGTCACACAGGGCCTTGTTGTTGGGGGGTGGGGGGATGCAGACGGGCCTTATCTGCGGGCGACTCATCTCAAAACAAGCTTTTAATCAGCGGGATCAGAGGCTGAGGAAGAGGAGGAGGATATCACATTGGTTTATCATTCATTAGAGCCAGGATATCAGACAAGGCCTGCACCAGAGCATTTTCATTAGGGCTCAAGGCCTCTCGGCTATTCCGCTGCCAGACTATATCCTGGGGTCAGAGGTCAGTCATACATCACAACTTGTAGCCTCACTTTCTGAGACGCTCGGAGAGAGAGAGAGAGAGAGAGAGAGAGAGAGAGAGAGAGAGAGAGAGAGAGAGAGAGAGAGAGAGAGAGAGAGAGAGAGAGAGAGAGAGAGAG
>OLKM01000841.1:30000-35000 GCA_900291075.1 Melanogrammus aeglefinus
CTTCCTCTCTCTCTCTCTCTCTCTCTGGTGGGCCGGAACAATAGGCATAGGATTTCATCCCTGTCTTTAATAACCCAAGCCCCTCTGCACCTTCTCCAACCTACCTCTTCTCTCTCTCTCTCTCTCTCTCTCTCACTCTTCTCTCTCTCTCTCTCTCTCTCTCTCTCTCTCTCTCTCTCTCTCTCTCTCTCTCTCTCTCTCTCTCTCTCTCTCTCTCTCTCTCTCTCTCTCTCTCTCTCTCTCTCTCTCTCTCTCTCTCTCTTCCTCTTTCGTCGTCATCTCCCTCCCTTGTTGTATCTCTATTCTAAGTAACTTTGTTCTGTGAATTCATTAGGCTATATTTTCCACTGCCAGTGTCAGGGATCAATGGCTGCAACCGGAGCGATTCCCAGCGTGCATTGCCACATGTGGACATTGCTTTAATGAGGTATGGTTCAACCTAAACTAAGCAAACTGACAAAACTAACAGCACAGAGATTTTACGTGTGATTTATGAAAACTGTGAATGAAATATACAGAGAAATCAACTGATAGTCAGAACAGCTTAGTAGATAAAGTCAGCAACCATTTTTTTTGATATATCCAATAATAGATTTGGTTTAAAAGTACTATTCTCCAGAGGTATTCACATGTATTCCTCATGCTGGAAGACATATTTGAAATATGCCTGGCTTATGGCGTGTCACTTGAGACTTTACAGTAAAAATCCGAGCAAGTATTTCATAAAATACCGGTTTTGTTTTCTAAAACGTTTGCATGTTTTGTATTTAGTGTCTTCAAATATTCATAATTCAGTTTTCTGAAAGGCAATTTGCTCACTACACTTTCCCTAACACTGGCTAGGGAGTATTAAACTCCACGCAATTAAGAAGCCTAACAGCAGTTGGAAATAGTTGAATTATCTTTGGTCAAGCCAAGTGGATTCTAGGAGATTATCCATACCTTCATATTAAATATGCTCAACACTTATCGGAGTGAACACATAGGTAGCGGTGCAGTCTTGTACACACAAAAACACCTGTCTATTCTCCTCTCAATCTCACTCTCTCTTCGCTCAACAATATATAACAAACAAAAGCCTCAGCGAAAGCTACAGTCTGTGCCAGTTGAAAAGCAGACTTTGGGTTGTGAAGAATGAACAAAAGAAAAAAACCCGAGGGCTCTATGACAAATGGCCATTTTGTTGTGGCCAGGGAGCAAAAAAAATAGAAAGGCTTTGCCTGCGACGGGACGTGATGCATAATGAAAATGGATGCTTGCGTTGTTGAGTGTTATGCACTTCCAGGGTACGCTGTTGGTCTCCGTCTGAAATCAATCCTGTCAATGCATCATAAGTTACTTTGACAGAGAGCAAGCGGTACTTCAGGAAACAGCCCTTTAATGATGTCTTTAACCTGCTGGTAATTGACCTCCGAATTGAAAGGGGGGGAAACAGTATTAAAAGCCCGGGGCAGGCGATTATAGTTCTGTAGTGCCTGTGCCTCCCATACATCATTTCTGATCAGACCTGGGTCAGCATAAACCACAGCCTCTTTTTTTCTGCCTCTTGTAACACGGGGGGGGGAAAAAAGAAAGGGGAGAGAGGGAAAGAAAAAGGAAAATACAAGGTGCTGTTTGGGCTAGGGTGCCAGCTGGAGGGATGGGCTGTGAGTGAGATTGGATTTATGCCCTGTGTGTGCTTCTTCCCGCTACTTTCTCATCCAGCTGTACATCAGACGGGTGTGCTGGTGGAGGAGTCGTCACCTGACTAGGCCGAGGCTGTGTGATTCAGATTGTTTGTGTTGTTGTTTTTTTTGACCCTACTGATGGTGGTGGTGAGGCTGTTTTTAAAGCATTCATATTCTTGTATTCAGTACTCTACCCGGGATGAAAGTAGAGTTCTCCGCTTTGAGGAAAAGTCTTGGAGAACTAGGGAAGCTTTTAGAGGGAAAATGTATTGTAGTACTCTCTGTCTCTGTCTGTTATTGCAGTAGTCAGCCGAGGCACACTAGACCAGAGCATGCACTCTCAAACGCATTGCACGCACACACACCCACATACACGCGTGCACACACACACACACACACACGCACGCACGCACGCACGCACGCACGCACGCACACACGCACACACACACACACACACACACACACAATAAAGGCTTAAAAACAACACCAGTTGGCAGAACGGGCAGACAAAAGAGCACACCATCTAGCCTCAATAGAATTTCAGAAATGTCATTTTTCATTTCTCTCCGAGCCGGCGGGAGAAAACCATTAGTCTATTAATTAACTATCAATTTGTCAAGTCATTCAAAAACACCAAAAATCCATCTCACAAAAATAATTCCCAAAGTCCTTTTGCGGGGAGGATAAATCCCAGCAAAGAGCCCCGACAGACAACATAACCCCCTGAAACAGGCGAGAGCTGTGTCTGGGTTCAGGAGCCCTGCCAGTACCATGTTGGCCGCCCCCGGCGCAGTGCCGCGACCGCGTCAGCTGTCCACGTGCAGGCAGAGCAGCCGGCGGCATGGCTGGCACTGGCCCACTGCTGCAGCACGCGCACCCCGCTATAACACCCACACATGAGGGAGGCAGCTCCCGTTTAATTAATAGACAAGCCATCCAGACACACACACACACACACACACACACACACACACACACACACACACACACACACACACACACACACACACACACACACACACACACACACACACACACACACACACACACACACACACACACACAAGCCACCGCCTATCTTCCACTGCTCACCCCTGATCCCCACCTACCCCCCCGCACGCCTGCCCCCCCTTAAACCATCCCTGAACGTCCCCGCAGCCTCCCCGATGAGGACCAATCAGGTGGCGTGCCTTGGTGGGTATAAATGAGCCTATAAGCTGGTCCGCTGTGTCGGGGGGGCGGGGGTCAATGACGGCGGCCCGGTCCACAAATAAATAGAGATACCCTCGTGGCTTTGCTCTAGCGGGGCCGGATCAGCATGCCTGTGTGTGTGTGTGTGTGTGTGCGCCTGTGTGTGTATGTGTTTGTGTGTGTGTGTGTGTGTGTGTGTGTGTGTGTGTGTGTGTGTGTGTGTGTGTGTGTGTGTGTGTGTGTGTGTGTGTGTGTGTGTGTGTGTGTGTGTGTGTGTGTGTGTGTGTGTGTGTGTGTGTGTGTGTGTGGGAGAGACAGAAGGGAAGGGGGGCGGGGTACGTGTTTCATGTTTGATTGTAATTACAGCTGCACTTTGAGCCCCTCCTCGAGTGCTGAGGAGTAGGCAGGTTAATGCTGGGTGGAGGGGGGGGGGGGGGGGAGAGAAGACCGAAGAGGTGGAATCCTACGCATCTGTCCATATGCCGCTGGGACGGAGAGAGAGGCGCCCCGGTGGTTGATGATGTAATTCAAGGTTGAACAGAGCATGCCAGACCAGAAGGTGCACCGACAAGCGCGCACAGATACGCAGACGACGTTAATGAATAAATACATTGTAAGCAGATAGGGCAGATATCGAGCCTGTAATATATAAAGAAGCACTCACCACAGCCACCGTTTATCCCGGTAAACGTGTCGGGCGTTATCGGCAACATCATCACTGACGGGGTGGGGGGGGGGGGGGGGGACCTGAGAAGGAACAGCGATGACTCAATACTGCTCTTCCTATTGACAGCAAGGACAACACCCTAATGACTGTGTGCTACAATGAATGGAGTCCCGGAGTTTAAGCTAGCTGACATTCAAACAGACACACTAGACATTTCCCTTGATCGTACTCAGAGACAGGTTGCTTTGCTTAAGGAGTCCTCCGTTCTTCCACTCCAGAGATAGATGGGGAGGATATTTAAACAGGCACACAAGACAGTTGAGTAAACAAACGCCATTGGAAAAAAAGATTTAAAGTCCCCCCCCCCGAAATAGGCTGAGGGTATACAAGCCAGGATACATCAACAAATACAACTTCTGGAAATCTGCCTCTGTGCTTAATGTAGCAGGCTCTGAATATCTGACTGGAGCGTTGGTGATGATGGCGCACAATAACATACCACAACCATCCAATTATTCCCAAACTTTTATTGCAATTATTAAATAACTAGACTGAATAGTCGTTTTTTTTAACTAGTATCCACATTTCGACTGGAGCCTTCAGGAATTACTCACTGATTGTATTTGGAGAAACGGCATTAAAGGATATCTGTGGAAAAAAAACAGAAAGCCTGATCGGGGAGGAAAACAAAGTAAATATGTAGATATTGTTCTGCCAAGTGTTCGTCCAATCTGTTGTTGTCTCATCCACCCCAGCGAAAGGGGTCCCCGCCAACAGCAAGCAGGCGGCCGGCGCACTGTACAAACACAGTTGTCCTGACGCAGGGGCCCAGCGCTAAGAGGGGAACAGAAGGGACAACCCGGGACAGGTGGCAACTACATGTGATTCATTGTTCTGGTAAAAGAAAGCACCAGGCCCATTGGTCACCGACCAACACTCCTCTCTCCTTTTCCCCTCTCTCTCTCTCTCTCTCTCTCTCTCTCTCTCTCTCTCTCTCTCTCTCTCTCTCTCTCTCTCTCTCTCTCTCTCTCTCTCTCTCTCTCTCCCTCCTCCCTCCTCCCTCCCTCCCTCCCTCCTCCTCTCTCTCTCTCTCTCTCTCTCTCTCTCTCTCTCTCTCTCTCTCTCTCTCTCTCCTCTCTCTCTCTCTCTCTCTCTCTCTCTCTCTCTCTCTCTCTCTCCCTCTCTCTCTCTCTCTCTCTCTCTCTCCTCTCTCTCTCTCTCTCTCTCTCTCTCTCTCTCCTCCTCCTCCCTCCCTCCCTCTCTCTCTCTTCTCTCCTCTCTCTCTCTCTCCTCTCCTCTCTTCCTCCTCTCTCTCTCTCTCTCTCTCTCTCTCTCTCTTCTCTCTCTCTCTCTCTCTCTCTCTCTCTCTCTTCTCTCTCTCTCTCTCTCTCTCTCTCTCTCTCTCTCTCTCTCTCTCTCTCGCTGTCTCACCGCCTTCTCTTTTTCTCAGATTAGGTGTGAAGAATAATTAGCGG
>OLKM01000841.1:50000-52114 GCA_900291075.1 Melanogrammus aeglefinus
CATTCACTCTCTTTATATTTTATCCATGCTTCTCTGACCCAGAGCGAACAATCCTTGGTGTTATTGGAGGAGATTAGACAAGCAGGCTCAACAGTGTGTTGAGCTGCTGCAGCAAGCAGCACCACGAAGTTTGAACATCATCTATTTCGGTGTCTTCTGCTCCTAGCTTGGGGGCTGGTATGGAGTCTGCTTGGTTCTTCTTCCTGTCTGAAGTCTCTCTGAGATCCCCCCCCCCCCCCCCACTCCTTCTCTTCCTCCTCCTTCCCTTCTCCCCCCGCTCCCTCTCCTGATATCTCCTCCTTACACTCTGCTCTCTGACCAGCTACAGCGCCATCGCCTGTCTATGAAAAATGGATTTCTCCCGCTCCACATTGCCATGGCGATGTGAGGCTTTACCCAGAGGTTCTGCCCTTTGGAGGGATTTGAATCTAAGTTTACCCGGTGACGGCGAGGTGAGGAGGAGGGTGGGCAGAGTGCCATTTCACCCCCTCAGTCGGTAGCTATAAAAAAAAGAAACCTCAGTTCTAATTTTAAACTTTTCCTACAATTTCTTCTGCACTGTACCCTCGTATTGATGCTGTATGTGTGTGTGTTGGTGTGTGCGTTTGTGTGTGTCTGTGTGTGTGCACGCATGCACATCTCTTTGTGTGTCTGCATTCATCATGTGTGTGTGTGTGTGTGTGTGTGTCTGAACCTTTGTGTTGGTCTTTGTGTGTCTGCGTGCATGTGTCTGTGTGTGTTTGCATGTGTGCGTGAATGTGTGAGCGTGTGTGTCTGTGCGCGATAAAATCCCATGATCCATCTGGCTCCACTGAAGATCAGTTAGAATGAATGCATAAACACTCTTCTGGATTCATAATGAACACTAATATTGTATTGCATGTTATCGCTGATTCCATAGAAGCTGCTATCGCATATTACCGAAAATGTTAATGTGTAAGTGTTATGATGCATTCATTATGTGTCGCTAATACACACACACACAAACACACTTTGAATACTCTGCACAGACTGCACAGACTGCACAACACGCACGGCAACGGACTGTCCAAAAGAGGGAGCACTATACCACAAGCAAAATAAATCTATAAATCTAACTCCCAATCGACTCCCAAAAGCTGTCTCAAAAATCTGGGGCAACCTCTCCCCTAAATTATTCAGATCTAGCTGGGGCTAAGTTAAAGCCAAGAAATGTTATTTCATTTCATCTCCTCTGTCAAATGATAAAAAAATAAATCTGTCAAACCCTTTTCACAAACGGGTGACGTCCAGTATTTCAGCGCACAACAAAGACCAACTGTTCCCAACTGTTCTTTGTGGATATCTGCCACTTTATCAAGACAACATTTCTGCTTCTCGTCCCTCGCCAACAGCAAAAGACACATTGTAATCCTCTGTGAAATGTGTCGCTGGCGGGTTCAAAAAAGGATTTGATTCCCGAATCCTTATCTTACCTTTGAACACAGCCCTGATGAAGACAGAGATATTTCAGCCAGCGTCACTCCTACAGACAACACAAAGTATTACAGGCATGTAAACAAGTTTCAAACCAGAATACAAAACAACCACAAAGGATGTTTGAGGAGAAAGGGATGAAGTGCACTTTCAATGCACTTTGCACTTTGGGATATAATATTTAAACTCGACCCTCGGCTGAACTCAAAGTAGGAAGGTAAAAACAGTTGTACGATCGATATATCGACGCTGCTTCATTCCTGAGACTTGTTTTGAACCGATGTGAGCGATGGAGGTGAGCGGGAACTATTCTTGCGTGGCGCTTTAAAGTCAAACAGATCAGTGAAAATGCACCAGGCGTCAATGTCTTCCCCTCCGCTGGTCTGTGAAACGGCACGACTGCGCAGGAGATCGACTCCAGTGAATTCCTATTGTAACTTTTTGCACAGAGAAAGAAAGGTTTCAATTTCTCTTGCTTTAAGTGGAGTGGCACAATAGCCATGCACATGTGTACTTACTTGGGGAATTTCAATCCAGACTCTCGTCAGAAACAAGAAGGGGTTCAAGGAGGGTGTAGTCTGTTCTTGGGGTGAGTGTGTTTTACTGCCAGCCGAAAGGGTTCAGTGTTCAAACCCCATTGTCCACAGTCTAGGCCTCAT
>OLKM01000841.1:58144-63144 GCA_900291075.1 Melanogrammus aeglefinus
ATACTCACACACACACACACACACACACAAACGCACCGGCATCACCCTTTAACCCTTTGTGAGTTACGGTGTAGAGGAAGCCGCCCCCCCCCCCCCCAGGGCCGGCGGTGGGACAGTGGCGTAGAGGGGGGTGCGCGGTGACGACCCCACTCTGACAGAGTGTCAATACAAAGCAATTTACAAGCACATGAAGAATCGACCCTCGATAACAGGCAATTTCTCTGCTCCGCTGGCACCGAGAGGCGTGACCCGGTCGGGAAAGGCGTTGTGGGCTGCAGGCTGGGAAGGGGTCCGGGGAGGAGAAAGCGGAGTGAGAAGGGAGAACGACCATGGTTGGTTGGAGGTGATTACAGGGTAGCGTCGGCCGACAATAGGGGCACAGCAGGGGCCGGGGGGGGGGGGGGGGGAGAGGGAGTGAGGGAGGTGGTTGGGGTGAGGGGGGGGGGGGGGGAAGGAAGAGGTTGGCCAGTGGGGGGGCGGCAGGAGGAAGAGTTGCACAATTGAATGGTAACAGTGGAGGGAGGAGAATTGGCACGTGCACCATAATAGTAACCTGCGGCGTGGCGTAGACAAAGCCATGGGATGATTGCGCTGCTGCCGTCAGGTGTTGTGTGTGTGCACCAGTGCATCCGTGCACGCGCATCTGTGTGTCTGGTGTGTGTTTAGGTGTGTGCATGCATGGGTGTGTGGGTGCATGTGTGTATGGGTGTGTGTGTGTATGTGTGTGTGTGTGTGTGTGTGTGTGTGTGTGTGTGTGTGTGTGTGTGTGTGTGTGTGTGTGTGTGTGTGTGTGTGTGTGTGTGTGTGTGTGTGTGTGTGTGTGTTTGCGATGCGTGTGTGTGGTAATCTTTGTTCTCTATGAGGATATCTGTGGCTGTGTGTGTATGTGTGTGCACGTGAGTGTGCATGTAATTGTTGGTATGTATGGATGTGTGTGCGTTTCCGTGTGCGTGAGTGTGTGTGGTTTGCCTGTGTATATATGCATGTATGTGTGCATGAGTGTGTGTGTGTGCGCGTGTGTGGTGCGTGTGTGTGTGTTTATGTGTGGGCCTGCACGTGTGTGTGTGTGTGTGTGTGTGTGTGTTTTGCGTGTGTGTGTGTTTATGTGTGGGCCTGCATGTGTGTGTGTGTGTGTGTGTGTGTGTGTGTGTGTGTGTGTGTGTGTGTGTGTGTGTGTGTGTGTGTGTGTGTGTGTGTGTGTGTGTGTGTGTGTGTGTGTGTGTGTGTGTGTGTGTGTCTAGGTGTTTAGAGAGGGACAGCGAGGTAAACAAGTGGATGGAGAGGCAGATGGCTGCGTGGAGGGGAGACGGCGCAGGTAGCAGGTGATTAGGTTAGTAATGGAAAGCCAGCCAGGGTGGCAGCAGCCTGGTTAAGGGCTGATCGATAGATTGAAAGTCAAAGAGGAGATGCTGGAAAAGTTAGAGAAGGACAGAGGTGTTGTTGATGAAAAGCTGTTTTCTGTTTGTATGTGTGTGAGTGTGTGTGTGTGCGATTGTGTGTGTGTGGGTGGGTGTGTATCTGTGTGTGTTTGTGTGTGTGTGTGTGTGTGTGTGTGTGTGTGTGTGTGTGTGTGTGTGTGTGTGTGTGTGTGTGTGTGTGTGTGTGGTGTGTGTGTGTCGTCGTGTGTGTGTGTGTGTGTGTGTGTGTGTGTTGTGTGTGTGTGTGTGTGTGTGTGTGTGTGTGTGTGTGTGGTGTGTGTGCGGTGTGTGCGTGTGTGCGTGCATATGTGTGCATTTGTGTCTGAATGGGTTTTTGTGTGCATGCGTGAGTGTGTGCGTATGTGTATGGCTTTGTGTGTGTGTGTGCATGTGTCTGTATGCCTGTGTATATGTGTGTGTGTGCGTATGTTTTTGCTTGTGCCTTTGCGTGTGTATGTGTGTGTGTGTGTGTGTGTGTGTGTGTATGCCTGTGCCTGTGCGTGCGTATCTGTGTGTCGTGTGTGTGTGTGTGTGTATGCCTGTGCCTGTGCGTGCGTATCTGTATGCCTGTGTGTTGTGTGTTTGTGTGCCTGTGCGTGTGTTTGTGTGCCTGTGCGCGTGCATGTGTGAACTGGACGCAGGGCCACAGGTGAGGACAGAGATAATGACCTCATTCCTCTTTGCCTTGGCCAAGACACTCTCTCTCCCTCCAGTCTATTTATCAAGACCTCTATCTGCGCCCCTCCATCGCTCCGCTCACTCCCTCTTCCTCCTCCTCTCTCTCGCGGAGCCAGAGGTCAAACTTTTTACCCAAACAGATGGGGACACACATACAGACACGTGCTTGTTTATCTGTGTGCGGGCCTGTGTACGTACAGTACGTGTGTGCGCGTGTGTGTGGGTATAGAAGTAACTGACTTCACTGCCTACATTAAAGATACCATCCTACTCAACCCCAGATCAGATCAAAGGCCTCTGTCTGGCAAATAATCCGTAAGGAGCATGAAGAGGAATGGAAACAAATTCCTTCAAAACTTGATGAAAGACAAGGAAACCGGGGCTGATGTAATATTCATTGTTAACCCTGGCTAGATCCTCCTCAAAGAAGGGATACGTATAGCATATCCTATAAGATGTGAGAGGGCTTCCATTTGTGCCCCCGCATTCACCGTAACCTGCTCTCACATCAACATATGGAGAACCAGTTTGGAGCGTCGCAGCTCGCAGAGTGTTTGATGTGCTGAAAGATCTTCCCTGACTTCCTCTTGCCTTCTACTGGGAATGCGCTCCCTGCCTCACTCACAAGAAACACTTGCCCCAGATATGTTTTTCCTTAGCCCCACCAGATCTATAGAGCATCGACGGAAGGAACAACGAGTATATCAACAGCACACTGTGAATCGTTTGTAGATTTGACCATGTTCCACGAAGAGGAGCCTAACAAGCATGGTCATTAAAGGCCATACTATGTGGAGGTGTGTGTGCGTGGGTGTGTGAGAGTGTGCATGTGTATGTTATGCGTTTCTGTGTGGATGTGTGTGTGTGGATGTATTTGTGTGTGTGTGTGTGTACATGATTGTATGTATGTGTCTTTGTGTGTGTGTGTGTGTGTGTGTGTGTGTGTGTGTGTATGTGTATGTTTGTGTGAATTAAACTCGTCGGTTGACCACCATTTGTAGGCCATGTTGCCAAAGCTGCTTGTTATGTCCCCCGTAGAGTTTTACACTTTTCAGACCTTTTTAATGATTTATATATTTATTTTGTAGTTGCAGCAGCTGAAGCTGTGGAACGGTGTCTGTTACCATGGTAACTATGTCCCCGAAATGGGTAGCTGGTAATAAACACCACTGCATTCATTTCCTGTATGTTTAGTCAACCTAATGGAAAAAGAAAAAGATGAAAAAAAGGAAACACAGTTAGAAAGGTTTTAAATCTATATTTTAAAGGTTAAAGAGCACAAAATAATGGAATGAACATAAAAACCAACTGTATAGCTAGCATAGCGCTAGCTGTTCTGTCGTAGATATCTGAGTGCTTTGCTAGCGGTGTGTGTGTTGTAATGTGGGAGCGGTGTGTGTGTTGCAATGTGTGTGTATGTGTGTGTGTGTGTGTTGCATTCTAACGTGTACCTCCTGCACCCCGTAGACACATCCGTCCACAGCGGCTGATCTATATTCCTCCTCTCATTCCCCCTCTCTTTTTCTCTTCCTAATTTCTCCTCTTCCCCGAAGATGTGTCTATTGGCCTGTCACTTTCTCTTCACGTCCATTACCATCTCCTTGCGTCCCCACCACCCCCGTCTCTACCATAACCGCCCACCGGGGGGTCTGCAGGAGAGCCGGGGGGTGGGGGGGGGCAGTGCCTGTTTTTAGAAAAAGCTTGCCCCCCCATTGTGCACCTAAATGCGGAGTTCCACATAACGAACTGTGAATAGTGTTTTTGCAAATAATGTTACACAGACCAGTAAGCACCCCCACCTCAAAACACTCCACCACAACCTGTCTCACCTTTTCCTCCTTCCTTGATGTGTCCCACACTCTCACGTGCATTCACTCTGCCGACGTTCAGTATTTTCTCTGTGTGTATTTGTATATTTGTCGGTTGCCCATCTGTCATAAACTCTTCCTGATTTTTATTTGGTTTAAAACACACGCATACAGACACACAAACACACCAGCCAGCACACCCACATTATTTTTCTCTCTCGCGTTCCCCCCCTCAATAAACTTTTCAATGTAATTTCAGCGTATAGTTTACATACCTCCCCCTCTAGGTCCTGTTCATCCCGCTCTCTCTACCTCTCTCTCCATCCATCCCCCTCCATACCTTTCCCCCCTATGGATTTCCTATGTAAGCCCCTTAGTTGTGCTCTGCATACATCCATCCTCTTCCTCCTCCCTCTCACCCTCCTCCCTCTCTCTCTGTCTGTCTATCTCTCTGTCTGTCTATCTCCCTCTCACCCTCCTCCCTCTCTCTCTGTCTGTCTATCTCTCTGTCTGTCTATCTCCCTCTCCCAGCGTCTCTTGCTGTCTCGCTAACAGGCAGCATCTTCTCTCCCTCTCCTTCTATATTCCTCCCAGCTGTGAGCGACTGACCTGGTTATGTCTCCTTACATTACGGCTCCTCCCATCCATGGCTCAACATAACCTTCCCTTAGAACCAGCCACGGTGCCTGCTGTCACCACACACTCTCCCCCGCCTTCTATTTGTGTTTGTGTGTTGTGTGTGTGTGTGTGGTGTGTGTGTGTGTGTGCGTGCGTTTGTGTGTACGTGCGTGCATGAGTATGTGTGGCTGTTGCATGAATGTTAGCGTATGCGTGTGTGTTTTTGTGATTATCTGTTTGTATGTGTATGAGTGTGTGTGTGTACTTGTATGTGTGTGTGTGTGTGTGCGTGTGTATGTGTGTGTGTGTGTGTGTGTGTGTGTGTGTGTGTGTGTGTGTGTGTATGTGTGTGTGTGTGTGTGTGTGTGTGTGTGTATGTATGTGTGTGTGTGTGTGTGTGTGTGTGTGTGTGTGTGTGTGTGTGTGTGTGTGTGTGTGTGTGTGTGTGTGTGTGTGTGTGTGTGTGTGTGTGTGTGTG
>OLKM01000841.1:68144-70644 GCA_900291075.1 Melanogrammus aeglefinus
ACAGACAGACAGACAGACAGACAGACAGACAGACAGACAGACAGACAGACAGACAGACAGACAGACAGACAGACAGACAGACAGACAGACAGACAGACAGACAGACAGACAGACAGACAGACAGACAGACCATTAGGTAGGAATGTCAATCAGACATCCAGGGCACAGAGAAGAAGGTCAGGGTTGGTAAAGCCTCCCAGAGAAGTGCATTCATTCAACAAAGGGATTTGGAGGGGGGGGGGGGGTTGAGGTGGGGAAGGGAGGGCAAGCAACAGGGGCTATGAAAAATTCATAGCCAATGGAAAAGGCATTGGGATTCAGGCAGTATCTGCAAACTACAAAGAGGACTGTGAAGTCTTTCCCTGGTCTCTCTCCCTCAGCTGACTTCTCTCTGCCCACCCCTTCTTTCTATGTAATGGTGTGAATACATTGTCTTTATTCTCTTTATTGATGTCCTGGCCTTTGGAGGCGTGTTATTATTCTACATTGTTCATGCATGCATATAGTTATAATATATTTATCCTTATTGATTATTTATTATTTGTTCTGTTGGATTTAGCGTGTGTGTGTGTGTGTGTGTGTGTGTGTGTGTGTGTGTGTGTGTGTGTGTGTGTGTGTGTGTGTGTGGTGTGTGTGTGTGTGTGTGTGGTGTGTGTGTGTGTGTGTCTGTGTGTGTGTGGTGGTGTGTATGGTATGTGTGGTGTGTGTGTGTGTGGTAGTGTAGTATATTGTAGTGCAAACACTACAATATATGTCTCTACATGATATGTTTATTTGCCAATTTCTAGCATACAAATCAAAAGTGACACACAACACACACACACACACACACACACTGACAATGTTTTAAAAACAAAAAGCTCAGACTCGGACATTACTCTGTGGAGACAAAGTTCAACCGTGTATTTCTATAACCTCTGGACAGCAAAGATTGGCACCCACTGATCTAATTCCGCTTCCAAAAGACTAACATCCACTTTTAAAACAGCTAAGTCCACTGAGCAACATTTTGCATCTTCATACAAACCAATAAAAATGATCCAAGCTTCTGTCACCATGGGCCGTTGGAGATATTACGGTGAGGCGCTGTGCCGCCATGGAAATCACTTGGTGCTTCATGATTTACAGAGTGCAATAAGTTCACACACATATGGGAACAGAGGCGCATCATGAAGGTGACTGCGCTCCATATGACAGCTGTAGTGGGACACAAAGATATGGAACCTAAAGGTCAATAAGAAACAATTCCCCCCCCGTGACTGATGAGACACAGTGCAAAGCTACGGGCTAATGGAGCTGAACAGAGGACACAAACCCTGGTGTGTTCATTGACACAATTAGCCTCTCCTGCTGCACCATATAGAGACAACACGGTCCTCACTGCGACATACAGAGACACCGTGGTGTTTACTGCCGCATACAGAGACAACATGCTCCTTACTGCAATGTAAAGAGACAACATGCTCCTTACTGCATCATACAGACACAACATGGTCCTTACTGCAACATGCAGAGACACAATGGACTTCACTGCACTATAGAGAGACCACGTGGTATAAAATGGCTCAATACAGAGACCACATGGCCTCTGGATCAGTTCGATCGGCAGAGACCAGTGAGAATCAGAACAACATGATACATTGAAATAACAATCACATGGGGACGCCATCAGATTATTCTCCATGGGGCGATGGGTCCATGAGGCCTGCCTGGAGATGAGATTCCCCCTTGATAGAGGATGCTTGTGGGGTTCCAATAAGGGAATTCCTTGGCCCTGAACGACAGTGACTCTCTCTCAGTGGACAGGTCCCTAGTCGGAGGTGAAGGGGAGGGAGGAGGGCTGCATAAGGGTTTGCAACGAATACAACAGAGATGAGCATGAATGAGGGATGTATGTAAACTGTGTGCTGGTGAGCAAGTGTGCTCCTGTTTAATGCATGGAGGTTCCCGATTGGTTGAGAGATGAAGAGGAGGAGCCTGCACTGACAGGGTGGGAATTTTGAACTGAAAAACCGATTGATGACCAATAGAAGGGGAAAGAGGTCTTCCTAATTAAACTTTTGTTTTCTACATTACCGGTCCGTGCAGAGACCAAATGGTCTGTACTGGTCCATACAGAGACACATGGTCTGTACTGGTCTATACAGAGACAACATGGTCTGTACTGGTCCAAAGAGAGACAACATGGTCTATACCGGTCCATACAGAGACAACATGGTCTATACCGGTCCATACAGAGACAACAAATTCCAGTACTGGACCATAGAGAGACAACATGGGTTTGTTACACAGTTTGTTCCCACACGTCAATCTCCTCCCCCATGTTAATTAATTAAAGAAATGAAGGGTTTGTGTGTCTTTTCTATTGGCCAGCGACATCTGCCACCTTATCGCAGTCCCACAAAGCTCTTGATCACAAGCTGCTGCAGAAGAAAACACCCGCTCTCTAGAAGTGATTAATTAATTTTTGCGGGGCGCTCATTAATGCACGTCGCTTCCC
>OLKM01000841.1:75644-115644 GCA_900291075.1 Melanogrammus aeglefinus
GCCTCCGGAACCTGAGAATGGACACTTCTAAATATCTTCTACGTCTTACAGAGGAGCAGTATGGTAGCGTTTTACCGTTCTCTGTGGTACCGACTGTGCTTTAGAGGAGAGCGAGTAGTTGTCCCCAATATATACAGTTAATACTTTTCCCATAATTCATAGTGTCTGTTATACACAGCACTGAGCTCTCTCCCGCTTGTGTAGATGTCTATACCCAACCGTGTGTTTTGGAGAGTGTAAATGTACAGACACAGTGGAAAATCAGCACTGTACTCGTATCAGGAGGGGAGGGGGGACCCTGTTTCAAATCCCTGGAACCCAGGGTAAGCGGAAATTTGGACGTGAAGGGGTAGGACCGCAACAGAGATGTTTGGTTTTGGTGTGTGTGTGTCACTAGACAGCTAGAGCAGAAGGGAAGAAAGCGACTAGGTGATGTTGGCAGTTGTCCAATCACAGCAGACTGGTCCCTCAAGGCTGTATTTGGCTCACAGCATATCTCTATGCATGAATAGTTTTATAGGATCTAGATGATATTTATATATATTATATATATATATGTAATATAGATCTCTATTATAACTATATTATATATATATATATATATCAGTGTTGCCATGAAGCCTTATTCGCTAATGAATAGGCTGGGAAAGATTGAGTCAGAATGTTGCCTGTTGTATGCTCTGAACTGTCTTTTGTTGGATTTGTTTTTTAAGGAACCTGGCATAGGAAATTAACAGCAACGGCGTTGGTGATCAGCAAAAGAGAATGGCAGCCCTAATGTTGGAGGAAACCAAAATATAAAAGCAGCAAATCACATTTCCTTTTACAAAAGACACAGATACTCCTCTAATGCAATGCTTTTCATGTTGATCCTTGAAATCAGGAAAATAAAACCTTGAGAACGGTCAAGAACGTAGACTTCAGGCAAACTGAAGGCAACTTTGTCTTCTGTGTGCCATAATGTACAATTTACATGTCCCAAAAAAAAAAACGCATTACAAAAAATAGGCAACTAGCATCTGTTCACCATGAAAAAAGTATACAATTTACAAATGATAACATCAAAAAAAACATTATACAGACCACAGTTTGGTTTTTCGGCAAGCATAAAGGAATCCCAAAAAATATCTATATAAAAAAAATAATAATCAAGGAAAACATTGTTTCTCACCACAGTCAAAATACCATGACTTCAAGACCAAAAAAAAAAAAGAAGCAAATCCTCTTAAAGGAGCACTAATAATAATAATAATAATCGTCATAAAATAGCCTGTGCCCCACATGGCGAGAGATGAGAGCTGGAGGCTACCGGGAGAGGAGGATCAGCTAAACCCTCCTTCTCTCCGCCCCCTCCCTCAGATATATTAACCTAAGAGCCCTTCTTCCCAGACAGGGCGAGAGGTGGCGGTGGTGGGGGAACACTCCAAATATATTCACCATGTCCCACTATCATTGGAGGGAGGGTTGTTACCACTGATAATGTCTTGCGGAGCGATACAGCTCCCCCCTCCCCCCACCCCCTCGCTTGTGTTTTTATCAGCGCTTGGTTTAGCTGTGCCCCGTCTTCTCTCATTTCAGCTCCTTTCAAAAAAATAAAGGCTAATCCTCAACCGGACCTCAGACCTGGACTCCATTACCCATCAGGCACCGGGCCTGCTCCGACTAGGAGGGGTCAGAAAAAAATGCGATAGGTCTGCTCTAGACCAACCGGAGGAAGCCGAGGCAAGCTGTGGACTGGTGCAAATGTCACTTTGAATCTCTGCGAAAAAGGAAAAGAAACTAAACTAAGATTGGGGAGATATGTGTGAAGCCGGGGGGGCCGAGTGGGACTGTTCACGGTCTGCGGAGGGTTAGTGCAACGTCGCTACTTCATCATTGGGTCGCCGTACCGTGATCCACTAAACCCTATCCCCAGGACCCCCCGGCACCACACGGGGCTACGGCCATGAGGACAGCAACCCTCCCAGGTGAATCACCCACCGTTTGGTTCTCCAAGAAAAAAAAAGAAAAAAACAACAACAAATTGCACCGTTGTGTGAACCAGACACGTCAACTTCATGTCAGCACTGCAGTGAGGCAGCGAGCTTCAAGAAACCGTCCTGGTCAGAGGAGAGACACGGGCACATCATGTGTTTCACTGCCCTAGCATCGTATACTCGTTTTTTTTTTGTCACTAAAACCCTTTTCAGTCACTAGGCATGTTCATATTTAAATCATACGGTTGCACATTCCATCCAACAAAATGTCCGCACTAAACAACATTCAAAAGCAAACATGGCACAGGACAACGTCTGTTTTTTTTCATAATTTTCTTGATTTTCTTTTTAAAAGTTGTAATATTAAATAATGATTCATAGCTTTTTTTTATTGTGTTGGGTGATTCAAAAAGAAGAAGAAAAAAATGACCCTAATCTTTGTTTCTTTAAAAACATAGCTGTATTTATATATAATATCTATATAGTCTTCCTTTGTATCGTTTCTGTAAATTGTGCAAATTCAGCAGTAATGCAAGTGGCGAGAGATCAGAGAGTGGGCAGTTGATTACATTTATACAAAAACCGAAAGAGTCCTTCCCAAACGTCAACGTCAGAATAAGAGTCACGTGACCTGACGGGCCCCCCAAGTCCTTCCTTTGGGGGTCTCGTCTCAAATGTTCCAGAACGCTCCCTCTTTCTCTCTTTCTCTCTCTTTCTCTCTCTCTCGTCTGCCTGCGGTTTGCCGATTGCGGTCGAGTTCCTTCACGATTTCATAAAGTTGCTTGACTGGACATTGCTTGACAAAAAGAAATCCAGGAAAACAAAAAATTTAAAGCGAACCACAAACCACGACAGCCACGACAATCAAAGATGCTTTCCTGGGGACAGGTTAGGGATGTACCGGCACGTGGGAATGTCCCAATGTCCCGTGCGAACACATCCGTGAACCGACTACGGCCCAAAGACACGCGCGCAGAAAAATAGTCGCACACACGTGGGCACATGTGTGCACACACTCACACACACACGCAGAGACACACAGACACACACGCACACAGGACCCATCTCTGCCGAACGCCCCCCATTTTGCAGTGTACTGCTTTAGTCCAGTCTCTCCTGTGGTTTTTTCTTCTTTTTTTTTTTTTTACCGGGGGGTCCTGAACTTCAGTTCTCTGGCTGAGAGGAGCGAGGTAAGGGACATGGAGATGGGGTGAGGTGGGCTTGGGGGTGGGGAAAAATAGAAGAAGAGGGGAAGGATCAGGACGAGGTCGTGGTGGAGGTGGCGGTGGGTTTGCGGCGGCGGCGGCGGCGGCGGTGGTGTCGGCGGAGGGAGAAGGAAGGAGGAGATCAGAGGCGCTGGGCTGGTTCTCAGCTGGCCAGGGCCATCGTGTCGATAACCTGCTCCAGTTTGCTCCTCAGTCTCTGTCTCCGGGACTGCTCATCCCGCTCCAGGGCTGACAGGATCTGCCGGCCGGTGGAGAAGAGCAGGAGGTGAGCAAACACATGCACATAACAGTGTCAGCAGCCACCAGAAAATGGACCCAACATGCCGTGGACAAATGGTCCTCGGCCTAGTGAGAGATCTCGGCAAACCGCACAATTCAAAGGGCAAAACGTCACACAGTTGTTCATCAAGTGGACCGACCGCAAGAAAGACATAGACACTCACACACGCATACATACATATATATGCATGAAGGAGATATAAGCAACGGTGCGCAAAGCTGATCTTATTATAATAGCATGGTAATTTTCCGGGCTGAGGAGCCAGAGGATTTGGAGCAAAAGACAGGGTGAGTGTCCTCTCACCTCGTCCTTGTACTTGACGATGTAGGAGTAGATCTCGTGCAGGGCGGACATGCTGTTGAACTGGCTGAGGTGCAGGCGCGACTGCTCCGCCAGGTAGGCACTCATGTCCTGGTCGCTGATCGCAGACATCCTGGAGATGTCTGAGTAGTATCTGTGGGAGGGGGGGAGAGAAGCGGGGAAGAGATAAGGAAGAAAAGAAGAAATGAGGGAGGACAGAAAGAGGTGGGGAGGTTACGTTTAGTATGGACAAACCAAACCACAAGATAGGTGTGGAACAAAATAACAGCAAGCATAAATATAAAGGACCAGCAAACATTGGAGGAGAGATAAGGTGTGAAATCCTCAATAATCTGCCAACAGTTGTAACATCACCGTCCCTAGCACAGAAACAGCATACAAATCCCTCAAACAAATGCGTCGACAAACCCACAACAACGACAGTAAATCCAGGAGCGAGCGAGAGAGAGAGAGCGAGAGAGAGAGCGAGAGAGAGAGAGAGCGAGAGAGAGAGCGAGAGAGCGAGAGAGAGCGAAAGAGAGAGAGCTGGAATCGACAACATACCTTTCTACCCAGTTCTTGTAGTTGGGGATGTCTTTAGCGTAAAGTAGCTTGTTGGAAGGAGAGTCCTTGCCCAATTTGTGCTCTGATGTGGAGCACGAGTCCATGAAGGTCTGGGCCACCACGGACAGGCACGCGTCTGTGATACTGTTCTTGTGGATGTCAAACACAAACTGGGGGTTCTTGATCACGTTCACCCAGAACCTCAGAGGAAGACTAGGGAGCGAGAGAGAGCGAAACAGAGAGACAGAGAGACAGCGGTTAAATAAATATCTGACGAAGCTTGTGCAATGTAGCATGACGTAGCGTGAGCAGTGAAGCGAGAGAGATTTTGCTTCACTGCTAACGCTAATCTTACAATGGTAATATTCTACTGAGGACGTGCTTATGTCTTGGGCCTGATGACTCGTTAAACCAGGAAGACACACACAGGCACACACACACACACAAATGATCTCACAATCGCACACACACTCTTTCACAGGTGCAGGCGGACTCACCAGTTGCTTTTCCAGGTGTGCCGTACGTCGGAGTCAGAGATGGAGTGCTTGTCCGCCTGCTCGTCCAGGAAGTCAAACATGTACTTGATGGCCAGCGGCAAAGCGCTGCCCCGGTGGGCCGTGCTGAAGATGGTCTCAAACAGGTCGTCCACAAACTTCTGGAGCGTGCCCTGCGGGGGAAAGAGTAGAGCGGGGTGAGGGGAGGTGAGGGATTCCGGTTTAGTGCTAGCCTTCAGCATCAGCTCCAATGGATTCACTTTTCCAACACTTGAGAAATGTCTTGCTTGCATTCTGCACATAAATTGTGTTACTACTACGCATTGTCTACGTAGATATGGGTCCCCTGTATGCGTATCTCTTTTTAAGTCTCATTACTATAATCCATACTTCTGCACTTCTGACACCTGCGTTCCTATTCTGGGATTAATCCAGAACATCTCTTCGTCTCTCGAAGGCTCATATTTCCACTGGTGGCTGAAAGACGAGGTGTTGCGTTGTGACCAGCCAGCCGGTTTGACAGCTATTCTGGCACCGAACCCAAATGAGCCGTGCGCCTCTCAGCATATTCATTTTATTGGCAAGTGCAATTACCAAAAAAAGGAGTGGCTGTTTCATAACGCCTGAGTCTGATTTTATATTTAACGCAATTACCCATAGAGTTGGCATGGGGGGATTATGGGTTGAACCATTAGAAGTTATGGCTGCCATTAAGATGTTCCCTCGGCTCGCACACTCTGTCCTAACTGTAATGGTCTACCACCGGCTGATGTCTCGTAATGAATGCATCCTAGCAAAGAGTTCAGCCAAAGACTGCACTGTGTTTACACGTAAAAAAGCAAGCCAAGATGATTTAACACTCTCACGTTTGTGTGTGCATGCATGTGTGCGTGTGGTGACGTGTATTATGTCAGCGGCGTCTCTCCGTGGCTAACATTTCCGACTAGTGGGTGTCGGTGTAAACAGTTTGACCTATGCAGACTGACTCACTCAATGATGACACTCACATTGACCCGCGCTAGTTGCTCCCCAAAACCATCAATACCCACATCGTCCTAAGACCCCATAACCTTTCACGATATAATCGACACACAAACACTACCAGGACACACAAACGCACACACAGGCTGTTTTTTGAAAACCCGCACACACAGATTCAACAGCAGGGGATTGGGCATGTAGTGGACTGCCGTGCTTTTAGGGTAAAGACCCGGCTCCACAAGCCCCGAGGCCAGAGAGAGAGAGGGGCTTTGGAGTGGAGCACTAACCAAACAGCTCAATAGCCAAAGGTCAGCCCGCTAATTAAGACGCGCAATCTCAATCGCTGAGCATGTATGTGTGTGTACGTGTGTGGCGTCGGTGTGCATGGGAGTGTGTGTTTGCTTGTTGTTTGTGTATGTGTGTTGGTTGTGTATGTGTGTTGTTTGTGTATGTGTGATGTTTGTGTGCAGACTGTTGAGTAAAAGGTTATGAAAAATGTTAATAAGCTTCGAGGCGACCAAACCCTACCAAAGGTCAATGCGAGGGAGTAGATGTCTGTAAGAAGTGGGATAAACACCAGAGCAGTGCGGGGCATGTGACTGGACGTCCATCTGCCCGACGGCTTCCCCTCGCACGTGATCGTTGGGTGTGAAGCGAGCCTAAAGGCTTCGTTATGGTTCCACGTCGACTTAACCCGAGGGGGTTTACGGACCCTTTACGTCCTTGTGGACCGTCCGGACCCTCCTTGCGGACCCTCCTGGCGTCCACTGCAAGGGCCTGACGGACGCCTCCCAAAAAGTGTAACCTTGCGTCGAGGCGACGCAGCAGCAAAGGCTGCGATCGGTCCGCTCACTAAAACCCGACGCAGAACCAAAACAGAGCGTCCGCGTGGTCATTGCGTTGCGTCGACGTTGAACCATATCTGATCCTGTAAAGTGAACCTCCTTACCTTGGTGGCCAGCAACCGGGTGAGGTAGATCTCGGACACCATCTTGCTGCCGCGGTCGCCCTCCCTCTGGTCCGAGTGGTCGTGGTTCTTCACCAGGTGCCACAGCTTGGTGCCGCTCTCCAGGTCGGGGGTTATCATGGGGGTGCGAGAGCGCAGGCTGTCGGGGCTGCTTGCCGTGCGCAGCATGCTCTCTGCTCAGGGAGGAGGAGGAGGAGGATGAAGAGGACAGGTTCAGTGGGTTGTATTTGACGGTTAGGTGTGTGCTGTGTGTTGGGAGTTTGAGATTGTTTTTGTGCAAGTGAAGGTGTTCTATTGACAGAAATGTGTCTGACTGATTTGACTTGGTTAATTGCACGTGGGAGGACTAGCTCGTAGCTTAATAGTTTTTGAAAAGCACAACAAATTGCAAATAACATCGTGCACATCACCCTCAAATAAATGGCCTGTTAGTTCACCAAAATACAAACTCCATGTGCTGCATCCGATTCTATTCTGTCCTCCCCCAGAAAAGTGGAATTTCTAAAACACTTTTTGCCTTGGATTCAGAGTGGGGGCTTTGTCCACTCCAGCGTCACTCCTCCATCTCTTATTAAATCGGCTTCTGTCACTCAGCTACCTCCAATCCCCCCCCCCACTCCCACACACGCGTTTCATGTCAGACAGTGATACCCTCATTTTGTGTGGCGGAGCAGGGGGGCTTCGTGTACGAACGTTCGTCATCTCTGCGGATAAGTGTGGAGGGATTGAGAGGTTGAGAATGTCAGGAAAGCGGTGCCGAGACCTAGCGGTGCATGTTTGTACGTGCGTGTGTGAGGACCAGTAATAGGGGTCAACATTATATTAGAGGAGCTCTGTGAGATGGTTAAAAAAAAAGAAGCGGAGAAGCAGGGGATGAGCGGAAGGTGAAGATGAAGGTGGAGATACGATATGAAACGGGAGGATTGAGCGGAGAAACAGAGGTGATTGACAGCCTGAAAGACAGAGCCGGAGATGACGAGAGAGGAGATAGCTTTGAGAGCGAGAGAGAGAGCTAGCGAGAGAGAGTATTTTTGGATGCGAGAGGAAAAGTAAGGCTTGAACATGAAACAAAGAAATGCATCGTTCACACCACCATACATACATACGTACTTACATAAAAATAACCCCCCAAACACACACCACACACACACACACACACACACAGACACACAACCTCTCTTACCGTATCGGCTGAGGGACTTGGTGAATGTGGAGGAGTTGGAGATGTTGTACGCAGAGTTCTGCTTGGGCACCAAAGCGATCACTGATCCATCCGTCACCTGAGAGGGAACGTTTGGGAAGTTAAAGCAGCCGTGGCACACCGCAGAAGGCCCTTCACCACAGACACGGTACGTCACAAAATGGAGGGATCTGAACGCACTCACATTTAGACAGGTTTTTCATCAATCTGTACGTGTTAGACTTACATTTTCAAGGGAGCTCTCTTTTTAGGGGGGGGGGGCAAAAGCAAGCCAAGCTAGGTACCGATGTTGCTACAGTGAGGGGAGAGGGGGTTGGCGTTGGTGTTTACCTGGTAGTGCACCAGGTTGTTGAGTCTCTTCCAGTCGTTGTCGATCTTGGTGGTCACGTCCTCGTCCTGCAGGATGATCCGGGCCATCCTACCCTGCCGCCATTCTGGTGGTCGGAACAAACACACGCACAGACACAGTCAGTTATGTAGGTCAAGTATTGTACGCGTGTATATTGTACATGTGTGTGTATTGTACATGCGTGTTCTGTGCTGTCTGTATGTCTATATTCGACATTGCGTGTGTATTTGCCATATGAATGCTCTGTGTGTGGGTCCATGTATGAAGCCTTGAGTCTCCGATGAGTACATTGTGTGTGTGTTTGTGTATGCGTGTTTGTGTGTATGTATGTATGCGTGTGTGTGTTCCAGTGCATACACAGGTCCATATCTGCGGCCTTGGGCCTCTGGGAGTACGGTTTGTGTGTGTACGTGTGTGTGTGTGTGTGTGTTCCAATGCATACCCAGGTCCATATCTGCGGCCTTGGGCCTCTGGGAGTAGGGTGTTCCCTTGTACACGGCGTCCAGAAGCTTCTCTTTCACCTGCGTCACCGTGTCGCAGTTCAGACACTTCACCGTCACCGTCGCATTCTCGTTCTCCGGGTTCACGCAGTGCAGTGTCTGAAGGGGGTGGGGTGGGTAATAAGGAGAGGAGGTTCATGATTGGTTCCATAGGAAAATAAGCGAGAATAGACTCCGCCCTCCCAGATCATCGTGAACTGTCGGGTCAAAGATGTAAGGCCTGTGACCATCTAGGAGTCACATGGTCTTAAACGGATCAATGTGGCAAATCTGGTGTCCTCAAGGAGCAAATAATTGAGTCATAATTTGAGCCCTTTGCGTATTTAAATCATTCATTAACCCATTAGGTTGTTCTTTTATTCAATAAACTGTTTTATTAAATGTCCCATTTAAAAGCGTTTAATTATTCTGTTTCTGGATTGTTTAACTTATTTATCTTGGATTGAATGATGGATAATTAATCAATGCACCGGCTGGTCTTTAATGTGATGAACACACAAGCCTCTCCTTCATTATTGAATCTTTTGTCGGAATGAAGAAGAAGACAAAGACGAAGACGAAGAAGAAGAAGAAGACGACTTCTTCTCACCAAGAAGCCCGTTCATAAAAGCGACCTGGACTTCATCGATATAAATAAAAAGGCCTTGATTTTGAAGTCATACCACCTAAAGAAGCGGTACACTAAATCTTGCCAATGTTTTTTTTTTTCCTGCTATTTAATGACTTGCTGTTTTAAGCAAGTATACCAAGTATATCCACCCACGCTCTGCGAATTCTACTACTACGAACAACACCACCTCCTGCAACACGCCTCTCACTCCCTCCATTAACGCATCACTAAAACACTCATTCACATTCACACATTCATCGATAAGGTGATTATTTGTAGCGTGTGTGTGTAGCGCTTCAGTACTGACCAGGGTCTTGTAGTCAATCTGCTGTCTGATGAGCTTGTCCTCGCTGAGCGAGTAGCGGGCCTCGCCTGTGATGGCGTCGATGGGACCCTTCTCCATCTGCTGCTTCATGGCACAGTACAGCATGAAGAGAGGCTCCCCAGCACACTCCTGACGGGAGAGAGACAGAGACACACACAGGTTAGAGAGAGAGATAGACACAGACAGACAGATACACACAGGTTAGAGGAAGAGAGATAGACACAGACAGACAGAGATACACAAGAGTAGGGAGAGGGAGGGAGAGAGATGAGAGGAAGAGAGAGCGGTTCTGAGAGAAGGAGAGAGGGATAGAGAGAGAAACACACAGAACAAGAGAAACATGCAGAGAGAGATACGGAGAGAGAAATGCATGTCATTGCCTGTTATGCATTGTGATTAAAAGACAAACCACATCTAAGAGCGGTAGATTTGTTGAATGCTGCTCTCTGCACTTCCAACGTTCTTCCAAACTCTCACACTAAGTGATGAGGGCCTTGACCTCATCCTACACACAGCTCCCCTACACACAGTCTTTTAGGATGCATGATTTGCCTCCAAGAGAAGGAAACCGAAAAATAGGGAAAATTAGAAAGTGGGAGAGGAGAAGGAGATACGGAGGACCTGAGTGAGGCCGAGTTGAGTGAGTGTTGGTTGATGGAGGAGTTAATAGAAGGTTAATGACAGAGGAGTGAGAATACGCTTGGAGAAGCACTTTGGTGTGGGAGACGTGTCAGCCGGGCAACGAGCATTGGGGCTCTGGGCCTCTCGTTCTCCTGCTCCCTGCCTCCTTCTCCTTCTCTCCCTTTCCCCCCCTCTGCCCTCGCCCTGATTGCTGACCAAGTAGCGTCTGGGCTGCGTCTCCGCGGCGTCTGCGTTTCTTCCCAGCCATTTCCCTGTTTCATTAACTTGGGGGGTTCATACTCCTTGGTCTCCGGATAAGAGCAGCAGGCCAAAGGGATTATTCTCCAACCAGTCAACGGGCTATTTCCAGGACAATCTGACTTCTCCTTTTTTTTTGCTGCACACATTTTATTTCTACGATATCCATTTCCACGGGCACAACGTTGGCACTTTTAATTCACTTTCTCTGGTTGTGCAGGCGTCTGTTGAAACAGGTGTTACAAAACGCTGAGTAAGGCAGACTTGACAGTTGATTTATCACAGAATCAGATCAGCCTAGTCATCGCCTGTGTCACTCAGAGAATCGGGCCGAGTAGATGGTGGGGTCTGTTAATTATGAACCACATACATATCTGCTGACTGTGGGTAGTCCTCTCAGTTCCTTCTCTCCGTTTCCTTCTCCTTGTCTTTCCCACCATTCTTTGCTTTCCTCTTCTAAATAGTACACACCACACCTAACTCCCACAACTCATAATTCTCAAACTATTTATGGATATGCTGCAACTACTCACCGTCTACCTCTTCCCTGTACTCATGCAACATCGACAACATACTTTTTAAATTAGAATAGAGTAATTATCCCTGTATACATGCCACCATATTTCTCTTATGCAGTGTAATGTATTTCCTTTCTGTGCTTAATTCAATATGTTTTATTACATTTCACTCGCTCCACCACATATCACTATGCACGGTGCATTTATAATTGTGCATGCGGGCCAGTGATTGCTTCTGATTGGTCAGTCACACCGAGTAGACTGCATAATCTCAAACGCCAGCAGGGGGGCCTTGCACGTTTACATGCAGGCTTCGTGCGCACACACCGACACAGATTGTGTGCGTGTGCCCTCCCCCAGGCCGCCTGGTTGGTGGACGGTCCAGCCCAAGGTCTGATCTTGGCTGATGCAGGACCACCGTGGTGTTTGTGGCTCTGTGTGGCTCCTATGCTGGTTAGCTCCACCATCACCAACAGGCTGTGTGTGGAGATTCTCCCCACGGCGCAAACCACACTCATTCTATCCCCCATCCATTTCCAAACAGACACAGAGGGCAGAGAGAAGAGAGCGAGAGAGAAGAGAGAGAGCGAGAGAGAAGAGAGAGAGTGAGAGAGAGCGAGAGAGAGCGAGAGAGAGAGAGAAGAGCGAGAGAGAAGAGAGAGAGAGAGAGAGAGAGAGAGAGAGAGAGAGAGAGAGAGAGAGAGAAGTGCAAAAGAGGAAGGGACGAAGAGAGATATGCAGCTTGAATGTTTTTTAAAAGAGTGAAATAAGCGGGAGCACTGCGGTGGCTTTCCTACTTTCACAGTATCAGTTGGAAGTTAAGCTTTAGCACATACACACACACACACAGATACACACGTACACAGAAAGTACATCCAGTGAGGACGCTCTTACCTTGAGGAACTTGTAAAGCAGGAAGGTGAACCAGTTCGTGAGCATCTTTTCAGCAACAGACTCGGTCCTGGGAGAGAGAGCGAGAGGGAGGTCGACAGTGGTGAATAAGAGCAAGTCCAAATGTGCTTGCTCCAGTAGCAGTAGAATGCCCTCGGTTTCAACCTGTAGGCATATATTCATATTTACATTTGCATCACCAGCGGTCGTTTTTTCATACCTGTACGTGCTTCAAAGAGACACTACTACTACGGCGCCCTCCCCACACTGATCTGTCTGTGTGTGTCGCTTGAGTTCAAACATAACGGAGGCTTTCCTCCTACATCACACACAAACAATTAGCGTGGTATAACAAACCTCACTCCCCCCCCCCCCCCCCCCACAATACCAATTTAATTTTCCCCCTAACCGATCCCACCAGTCTTCATTAAAGAAAAAATACAGCAGAGAAAAAAAAACAACAACAGCAATTAGTATAATACGCCAACTTCCCTTGTTAATCACAAACCTGGCACGTAATGAGGGGAACCTCAAGACCTGCGCAGCCGCCAACACACACACACACACACACGTGCACACGCACACGTGCACACGCGCACGGACACGTGAACACAAGCACGCGCACGGCAAACAAATAAAGCACAGCAATTAAAAGCCATTGTAATTAACTCATTGGATCCAATTAGTTCAACAGCTGAAAGATATATGAAAGATCATTGCCAGGGTTTTTAATGGTGGTTGCAGTCGGAGCGTTTATTTGAATATTTGTAATATTATACTCAGTCAACGTTGCACATGTATGATCCATCTACCAGAGGCATAAGAGAGAGGTGGATGGATAGATGGATATGGATTGAGAGAGAAGCCATTTACGCCCATACTAACGGAGGAACACGATGGAGGTTTCCGCTAAGTTTGGCGATCAGTTACTTGGTTGACTAACTAGGCTTCCTTTGTGCCACGTTCCCCCAGCATGCCTTCTTGGATGCGTGACCTTTTTATATTTCGTCTCCCTCCCTCGCTCTTTCGGGACAGGGGTATTTTCTAGTTCACTGTGCACGCAAATGTTTTTTTGATGAGGCAGGAATGGAGAAGCGATACACTAAAATACATGGGGAACAGGCGAAGAAGAAGCGAAGAAGAGAGGAGGGGACGCAGAGCAACGGTTAAGATTCACGGTTTGTGTAAGACGAGCCCCGCACGAGGTCTAACGGTTGCTCTCTCCATGGTTTGCTCTCCCGACTACGAAGCGTCAATTGTGATCCTTTATTTTATTTTTCTCTCCGTTTGCTTTGAGCACAACTGGCGGCGAGAAGCAGGTGGAGAAGAGGCCAGCCGGGGAACGGTCAGCAGAACAAAATGGAGTAGGTCGACACACCTGAACGGAACACGCTAGAGGGCACCGCTGCTTCCTGTCAATACGATCCAGAAGCTTCCGATGCGAGGGCTCTTATCCGTTGGACTTGTTCGCTTCGAACTTGCGAGGTTAGGGTTTTGGATACCATCGACAGTTACAACTCAGGAATAGAAAAGTGGAAGAGTGGAAGCCCCTGGGCTTTTCTTTAACAGCATATATTAGGCCATCTGGAAATGTATTCATCGTAAACATTTATTTATAAACATCCATCCAATGCCTTGCATTGACTGGATAGAGTAAATATAGCCCAATAGAACACCATTGCTAATTTGTTATTCTTGCTAAATAAATTGCTGTAAATATTCTTTGGTCTTTTCTGTAACCTCAACCTTCATGCTGCCATTTCCTATCATTTTCTCCCCTCTCTCTCACTCTCTGTCCATCTCCATCCTGGTCATATCCCCCCCTGGATGCTTTGTCCTCTTCCTCTTCCTGTCAGTCATCCCTTCAGCCCGCCCCTGCCCCACCCCCGCTGTTCCCTTCCACCTGATATTTGCGGCTTCCCCTCCGGCCAATCACACCCTCCCATCGTCAATGCCTAACCTTCTACCTTTTCCTCTTTACCTGCTCATTTGTGGGTATGTTTGTATATATTTGTGTGTGTGTCTTTATGTGTCTGTGCGTGTGTGTGTGTGTGTGTCTATGCGTGTATGTTTGTGCGTGTGTGTGAATGTGTGTGTGTGTGTGTGTGTGTGTGACACAAGCAAGCACGGGAGAGGTCTCTGCAGTCTGACTAGCTCTGCAGGGAGTGTGTTTGCTCAGGGGTGTAATCCTCTCTGACAGGGACAGGGTGAAGAGTGAGATAGAAGGTTATGGAGAGAGAGAGAGAGAGAGAGAGAGAGAGAGAGAGAGAGAGAGAGAGAGAGAGAGAGAGAGAGAGAGAGACAGAGAGAGAGAGAGAGAGAGAGAGAGAGAGAGAGAGAGAGAGAGAGAGAGAGAGAGAGAGAGAGAGAGAGAGAGAGAGAGAGAGAGACAGAGAGAGAAGAGAGAGAGAGAGAGAGAGAGAGAGAGAGAGAGAGAGAGAGAGAGACGGAGACAGACAGACCGAGAGAGAAGCTACAGTGAAATGCTACGTTTTCAGATCCCTGCATTCCCACTCCAACAGGGCTATAATAGAGAACGAGCTGGACAACAGTGTAAGAGATGGAAGTGACGTCCTCACAAGCGGACAAAATGGCGGTCGTTGAGTTAGCTCTATTGACCCGGAACACTCTGCACGAGTGTGACGTGTTGGCTTTACGGAGACCTGCAGAAACGCTTCCCACTGACTGACACCTAGTTACGGTGTGCAACGCCATGAGCAGTGAGGATGTAACACAATGTCCAACATGGCTGTAAATCGCCCTGACCAATAACCCATTCTGTCCAAATCGTGTAGAAGAAGAGGTTCATGCCTCGGGCCTGTACCGTAAAAGCCAAGAACTTTGTTTTCCTTCGGTTGTGTTCGGCGTCAATTTGCCGATACTTATCACAGTAATTCTGAATAATCAAACCCAACGCGCGAAAGACACTCACAAATGCCCGCTCTCTCCCCCCAACACACACACACACAAACCCCCCCCCCCCATACACACTAAAGAAAAAACAGATCCAGACCAGGACGGTTGTCACACTGACTGCAGGGGGGGTGGGGGGGTCCGGTTCCTTACCTCCGCAGCAGCAGCTTGGGGTGGTTCTTGCTCTCCAGGTTCTTGTCGATGAGGTCGGACAGCAGCTGCTTGAGCACGCCGGTGGCGTACTCCATCTCGCCCTGCAGCGCCGTCATGATGAGCGAGGCCACGTTGCCGCGGTCGCGCATGGAGAAGGAGCGCTGGGCCTCCAGCGTGCGGATGAAGGTGAGCAGGAAGTGCTTTTTGGTGAGCAGCTGGCCAAACAGCGTCAGGGCCTTCTCCACGTTGGCCTGCACCTGGGTGGGTTGACGAGAGAGAGAGAGAGAGAGAGAGAGAGAGAGAGAGAGAGAGAGAGAGAGAGAGAGAGAGAGAGAGAGAGAGAGAGAGAGAGAGAGAGAGAAGGTGGGGGGGTGGGAGGAAGGGGTAGAGGAGAGAAGGCAAATAAAGAGAGATTGAGGGCGACGAGCATACGGGTGAGATGGAAAAAGGAAAGAAAGGGTGGGATAGGGATGAGAGTGAGACAAGAGATAGAAGAGGGAAGAGAGATAGAGGAGCGAGATGAGAGAGAGAGAGAGAGAGAGAGAGAGAGAGAGAGAGAGAGAGAGAGAGAGAGAGAGAGAGAGAGAGAGAGAGAGAAGAGAGAGAGAGAGAGAGAGAGAGAGAGAGAAGAGAGAGAGAGAGAGAGAGAGAGAGAGAGAGAGAGAGAGAGAGAGAGAGAGAGACAGAGAGAGAGACAGAGAGAGACAGAGAGAGAGAGGGGGAGGAAGAAGTTATCTTACAGCCCTTTTGATGCATCCACAGAGAATAATGAATGCGTCCTGCAGGATGGCAGAGGGAATGAGCGCGCTTTATAACAGGAGGCCCATCCCTGTACTTTACGGTTTTTGCAATGCACAGGAACAAAGGGAACCAGAGTACAGGCAAACGGGATTTTGAAAAGCTCCACCTGCTCTGACCATTTCTTTCTTCCTCGTCTGCTCCATCTTTCCCTTCCTCCCTCCTCCTGTGTGCCTTCACTAAATCACTCCCCCATCTCTGCACCCCCTGTACATGGTCACCCAACTATATCGCCCAGAACTTCTTACACTAATGCAATGGGGAAGACGTTGAGAAGAGTGGCATAGGTTAACCTGTAGGGAGGGGAAAGAGAGTGAGCGTGAGAGCTAGAGAGAGAGCAGGCCTGTGTGGGGCCAGGGGTATATAGGTAAGAAGAAGAAGGAGAGAGAGAGAGTGAGAGTTTTGTGGCGGCGGTGCTTTAAAGTGGGGAGCTTCATACTGTAATAAGAAATTGATCCGCTCGCTAGTGCACCACGGTGGCCTGTGATTGCCCTGGACCATACAAATGAAAATCCAATGTAGCAGCCGGGACCATCCCGCAGGAATACAGTGTTGATAGCACAGGTGGATATGTCTCAGCACCCTGCCTTTACAGCGTCAGCACAACGCCATTCACACACACAAGCACAGGACGTCACCTGGGTATCACCGCTTGTGCATTAGGGTGTGATGTATGTGAGGTACGGCGCCCCGAATAATGAAAGCGTAGGTATCGGTGTCAATGCATTACAATGCCTCGGCGACACAACTTCCACGGAGGTAATTGAGGGTTCCCTCCTGAGGAATGAGTCGAGAATGGAAAAGCGCATTATCCGCAGAGAACCATGAAACATGGGCTCTAGATCTTTTCCCTTTTCTCCTTTTAGCCCTTTGGACACTTAGTTCCATCAAGGCTTCGATCCATCAGTTCAGTGCACTGTTAGCTTAGCGGGCCATGCTCTACAGCGTCGCGTAGCCACGCTCACCTTCCTCCACCACTATCACCGCCGCCGGAGCCAAGTGGCTTTCCGTACGACCCCGAGCTCATTAGCGCTCACTCCCTTCCCCCCAAGGTCTGGGTCGTGGCACTGAATTTACAGCTTACAGCAGCCTTCCAGGCTCAAAGTTGTCTGATAGCCCGCAGGTTGTCCCAGGGCTAACTTATTGCAAACTGAACTTAAAGAAGAAGACAGAAGCTAAAACTAAGAGAAAGTCACCACCCCTCAGGTTTTTGGGAAGTCTTAAACACTGACAGACCTTCTTACATTTTAAGCAACATTCACTGTCTCAATGTAAATCAAATATGTCGATTATTGTGCAAATACATAATTGGCAAGAGCTAAACGTTGTCAAAAGTTTTTGCTCAATTGTTAATTTCCTAACAAAACAAAATCCTGCCAAAGAAAACAAAGCTCTTCCATCTGACTGAATATCATTAGTGTGTGTGTGTGTGTGTGTGTGTGTGTGTGTGTGTGTGTGTGTGTGTGTGTGTGTGTGTGTGTGTGTGTGTGTGTGTGTGTGTGTGTGTGTGTGTGTGTGTGTGTGTGTGTGTGTGTGTGTGTGTGCAAGTCCCTGCATGTATATATGCGTGTATATGTGCGCGCGCACGCGAATGCGTGTCTCTGCATGTGGGAGTGTGTGTATCTGTGTGTGTGTGTGCATGCCTACGTTCCTGCATGTGTGAGTGTGGTGCAGTCTGAATGTGTGGGTGCATGCCTGTTTATATGTGTGTGTGTGAACTTAATGTGGACTTAATAAGCATAGTGCTCTACTGACCAGTACCTCCATCTCCTTGAGCACGGGGTGGTCCTCGATGCCCGGGAACAGGACCCTCATGGCGTAGGTGCGGTAGTCCAGGAAGGGGATGCCGGCGCCGTCCAGCTCCTGGGTCAGCTCGTGGATGTCCGTCTGCAGCTCAGCAAAGGCTGTGGAGGGAGAGGAGCCCCAGCTCAACACGTGAGCTTGATCCTGTTGTTCACACGCTATTTACTTGTTAGTCCTTTGCCAGACTCTTATAACTATGCTATACTAGAACTTCTGCAGGGAGGCAACACAGAGCCTGTGAAGGAAACCAAAAACTGAACTGATTTCCTGTTTCGTTAAGGAGGTACATTACCCCAAAGAAGTATTTTGCAGGAGGGGGTGAAGTTTTAAGTGCATTTCTATAATGGCCAGCATACATCTTGTTAATTTTACACTTATTGTTTTACCGTTTACCATTGTTGGCCTTGTATGTGTGCATTTAAAGATCCCAGCCCCTCCAGCAAGATAATTGGTGTAAGCAAATGCAAAGAGAAGGTAAGTGAAACACCTTGTTCACCCAGACTTTAGGTTGTCTGGCTACGAGTTGACTTGACGGCTTGGAGTCAAACCCGGCCCCCTGCTACACTCTCCTGACCCGTGAGCTAACGTGGTCGTCAACAGCTCTATTTCCTGACGGTATACCGAACACCCCGAATGATTGGGATTTGAAGTGCAGCTCTTGGTGAAAGTAACCTCTGTGGGGAGACAATGAATAGTCATCGAGCGCCACAGTGTGTGTCCGCTGTTTAGTGAAGAAGAGCCCAAAATAGCCTTGGTATTTCCGAGGTGACATTTCAAGGTGATAATGGCAGCGGCTTGGGTGAACTTTCCGAACATTAGTGCGGAAAGACAAACAGGTACACAACTGCTTGTGAAGTCAAAGCATGCGTATATATTCTCAGAGAAAAACACTATTACACCAGTGTATGTGCTTGACCCTTCCCAACCTCATACCTTTAGTGTACTGGTAGTACCGATCTAATTTAAGATTTAGAAATAGTGAAATGCCTTTATATATATTTTTCAAAACATTCGAAACATAGTGTCAGAGCTTACCTAGTGCGTGAGTGAGTGCGTGTGTGCACGTGTATGCGCGCGCATGTGCAATGTTTATATGTCTGTATGTGGTGTCATCCAGAACACACCAACGCGCGGAGCCGCACCCAAACAAACCCCGAACCGGAGCCCAGACTAACAGATGGCTGCTGCCACCCCCGTTCCCCCTCGCGCTCTCTCCCCATCTCCCTCCCTCAAAGTGACGCATCAGAGGTCACCCCTCTGTCACCCGGAGCCCTCTCTCCCGGCATCCATCTCTCCGTGTCCCTCCCTTTAATCAGTCTCCCTCTGGTCGCCGCCACAACCCCTATCCCTCTCTCCCCCCCCTCTCTCTCCCTCTCTCTCCCTCTCTCTCGCCCCCTCTCTCGCCCTCTCTCTCCCTCCCCCTCTCTCTCCCCCTCTCTCCCCTCTCCTCTCTCTCTCTCTTTCTCTCTCTCTCTCTCTCTCTCTCTCTCTCTCTCTCTCTTCCCCTCTCTCTTCCCCTCTCTCTCTCTCTCCCCCCCCCTCTCTCTCCCTCCCTCCTGAGGATCGAGGCTTCTCCCTCTTTGCTCCCCCGCTCCATCACGCCGCTGCTCTTCTGGCGAGACGTACGATACGGCCGACGCTGTTGCGTTGGTGTTCCTGAGTCATGACGACCGTTGGAGGAGCAGTGCTATATAGGCTATATAGGCTATATTTTGAACTGCTGCTGGCTATGGCTGTGAGGTCCCTGACGTTCCCTGCTCGGAAAACTAATGCAGAAAAACAAGAACACTGCACTGCACTGCACCGCACCGCGGGGATCACCTGCCGGGCCGTCGGCCTGCACCCACCCATCGAT
Organism: Melanogrammus aeglefinus; assembly: GCA_900291075.1. Classification (NCBI taxonomy): domain Eukaryota; kingdom Metazoa; phylum Chordata; class Actinopteri; order Gadiformes; family Gadidae; genus Melanogrammus; species Melanogrammus aeglefinus. The sequence continues at coordinate 95,228 of OLKM01000841.1, forward strand.
ACTCCTTCCCCTCCCTCAATCCCACCTGGCCGTCTACCCGTCCCAGGTCCAAGCATTCCAGTTTATCTTTTAACTTTATGTGCCTCCTACTCTCTCGCTTTACCTCCCTCTTTCTAACCACCTTCCCTCGGTACCGCTCTCTATCCATCTCCCCTCTCACCTATATACCTGTCTATCCATCTCCCCTCTCACCTATATACCTCTCTATCCATCTCTCGTTCTCCCCCCCCATCTTCCTTCTGTACAACTCTCTCCTTCTCTCCCCCCCCCCCATCTTCCTTCTGTACCACTCTCTATCCGTCTCTTGTTCTCTCCCTCTCACCGTCACCTCTCTCCCTCTCCCCCTCTCTCTCCCACCTCCCCTGTGTTTCACTCTCTCCACCTCCCACTTGAATAGCAAGTGGGATATTTGGAAGATATCACATTCCATAGTAAAGGCACTACACAAGTTGTGTGTGGACAATGTATTAGCTCTGATAATGATATTTACTACTAATACTAATGTAAATGTATTGGTAATAAAACTTAATTTTCATTCAAGATGACATGAATATAATTTGTCAGTATTCTCTCTCTCTCTCTCTCTCCCCCTCTCCCTCTCTCTCTCCCCCTCTCTCTCTCCTCTCCCCCTCTCTCTCCCCCTCTCTCTCTCTCCCTCTCTCTCGCTCTCTCTCCCCCTCTCCCTCCCCCTCTCTCTCTCTCTCCCTCTCCCTCTCCCCCCCTCCATCTGTCTATCTCTCGTGCGCGCCAAACAAACAAGCACCAGCATCAGTTGACTCCTGCTGGATGTGTGCTGTCTTCTGCCAAATTAATATATGGTAATAAACCCATGTCTCTCTATCGCTCGCTCTCTCTGTGGCTCCCTCTCTCCATCTCGCCCTATGGTTGCTGCCAAACCCGTCACAGGGGCAGATATCCTCCACCCTTTCTACTTCTTCATCTGCCCCCTTGCCCAGCACCACATTCTATCCATCTAACCTATTTACATCCCCCCCCCCCCCCCCCCCCCCCCCCCGGCCTTCTCTCCATCTAACTGTGGATGGTAGAGAGACCAGCCAGTCGTCTCTCTCTCTCTCTCTCATGGGCCAGAGAGGCAACATCTGGTCTCTGGCTGAGATCAAAAGTGCTCCTTTGGATACACACCAAGACCCAGCCCCACACACACATTCATACACACACACACCATGGCCACTGCACAGCAGGGGCCGAATTGGCACACGACTATGAGTTGCTGGAGTGAAAGTGCAAGAGGTAGCACATGCATATATGTGTGTGTGTGTGTGTGTGTGTGTGTCTGTGTGTGTGTGTATGTGTGTGTGCGCGCGCTATGGAGCAAAGTAGACGATCAGAGAGACTAAATATTAGATATAAATGCAAATTAATTCATAAAAACGAATGCCAGGGAGTAGTTTGAAACATCAGCTGTTTTTTTATCTCCTCACCCCAAGACCGGCCCTCAACCTCCCCAATACCACGCCCACCTCCCCACAAACCACACCCACCTTCTTTGCACTCCAGCGCCACTCGGGACTCCAGGTTGTCCATCTGCAGCTGCAGGCGCTTGAGGGTGCGGTCGGCGTCGCGGGACTTCCTCTTGTAGGCGATGAGCACCACGATGATGACCAGCAGCAGCAGGCCGCCGCCCCCTCCGATGCCGATGATGGCCGGGAGGGTGAGCAGGCTGTCCGAATAGATCTGCAGCGTGCCCGGGGAGTACTCGAAGCCCCCCACGCGCACCTGAGGGGAGGGAAGGGGACAAAGGTGTTTTTATCTGTTGCGCGTCACGCATTGATACCCCTGCGCTCGAGGGATCACCCCTCCGGATCTCTTCCCCTTTGTTTCATGTTTGTTTTTCGCCAACACGGCCAGCAGCCGTAAACCCCTGGCAAAGTAGAGGGGGGACCCTGTAGAAATACACATTAAAACACCCCGCCGAAGGCTTCGACGAGCGCGAATGAGTTGTTCTATGGCCTCTCAGTGAGGCAACATGAAATGAGTCGTCACTCCGCCACTTGCAGTTCTTGGTTTCAAGCCCAGGCTCTGTGCCGTCCGGCCCCCAATTTCAGCTACATAGTAGAACTGCTGGATACCGCATTAGCCCATCAGAAATATAACACAGAAATGACTACATGGATAAGGAATAAACCCACAAGACTGTTTTGATTGCCCCTTTGATTTGAGTGTGTGTGTGTGTGTGTGTGTGTGTGTGTGTGTGTGTGTGTGTGTGTGTGTGTGTGTGTGTGTGTGTGTGTGTGTGTGTGTGTGTGTGTGTGTGTGTGTGTGTGTGTGTGTGTGTTAGCATTCAAGAGCTACAAACGTTCACAGTACAAGTTCACCTCACTTGACCAGCTGAAGTTAGAATCGGTGTTTTTCTACAGATATATAATTTATAATATTCTACAAAAGGTTGACGTGTCTATTTTTTGCTAAACCAACTTGGGGAAAATGTAGCTCAAACTCCCCCTAACTAGTTCTCTTTGTAACGGGGTCAGAGGGTGGTGGCAAACATCGCCCAAGGCTGCCTTAAGAACTGTCAGAACGTGTACACACACACACACACACCCCCACACACCCACACATACACACACACACACACACACACACACACACACACACACACACACACACACACACACACACACACACACACACACACACACACACACACACACACACACACACACACACCCCTTTTAAGTGCAACTTTAAAGATTTTGCTTTAAAGCCAGTTCCAGCTCCCCTGACTGAAAAGACTTTGCTTTGATTTGCTCTGCTCTGCTTTTTCTTGTACCTCATCCTGTCTCTCCTTGTCTGGGGTCTGTGAGCGCCCCAGCCAGGGAGGGTAATAGCGGGCAAGGACCTCTCTCTCCCAGCCAAATGCTGGGGGAGCTGCTCTATTGGGAACTGTAATCTCAAATTCCATTCAATCTCCTTTCCAAAGGCCCTAATGGTAACAAAGACGTTACTTAGAGCAAGGGGTAATGTAGGGTTCTGTGTTTGGGGCCATGTTTGGTTTTATGTGAATGCCAAAAGGAACTCCTATATTGCAATCTATCCCGCATTGCCATGTGAAGTAGAACACATATGGATTAGGAAACAGTGGGAAGCATATAACATAGAATATATTTTGTTTGAAAGTAGCTTTGAGACGGAATAAGGAGTTTGGAGGAAGCGCTCCTGAAAGTGAAAGTACAACATCATGGTGAACAGCCTCTTGGGGTTGTAGGAGAAGGATGAGATGTACTCACGGTGACTTTGTGCTCTCCTGTCAGGTTGGGCCATTCACACAGCAGCTGGCTCTCAGACAGGGTGAGGATACAGGGGGTCTCGCCGATGAACACAGTGTAGTTCAGCTTACTGTTGCCCGGTGCTGCTGGGATCAGGTTACGGCCCTGGGAGACACAAGCAAGACAAACGTCAACGCCTAAGCCCGCAATAACACTGGCAGGAACACTTCATTAGGGGGCAGAAATGCCTGCACAAAAATGTGGCCAATAAGTTCTTGACATTGCAATGTGAACTTGAAGGCGAGCGACTAAAAGCCGCTGGTTGTGACGGCCGTGATTGAATGAGTACATGGGGGAGCGAAAACAAGAGCAATATCTAACATTCTCAATAACCTTTGTCAGGCAAACAAGTCTCACGGAGCACTTTCACAGAGCCACAAGACGCTCCATCTTTTGTGTTAGACAGCAAATAAATAACAAATGTCAGACTATATTTTCTCGATCCCCGGTCCCAGCACTGAAACCTCCCTCAAACCTCCACAGCTCTTTTACCCACAAGGCTTTGCGGGGGAGGAAGAACTAATTGCTTGCAAAATATGGCACGCTTCTAATTTCTCTGCAATCATTTAATAGGATGCCGTTCGCGAGCTGCTTATTTTTGAGGCACTCCATCCAGAGCACAACGGGGCAATCAAAGCTTCCCATTATGGAATCTTTATTTAAAAGTTACGGTTTGTGAGTAGCGGCGGAAAGGGGGTTGGGGGGGGGGGAGGGGGGAGGGAGGGATGCTCCCATTTGCTCCACCCTGATTGGCCAGAAGAAAAGGGAGCTTTATTTATTCGGTGAAATTGCGTGGTAATTTTCTTCCTCGCTCTTCAACAGCTTGAAGATCAATGGGAGAAGTGATTTTACAAAAAGATGCGACTGGCTGCTCTTCGTTTTACAGAAAAATGCATTCTGTATTCAAAGGCACTTTATGTCTTAGAGTAAACACAGGGCTATGAACTCATTCTTCACAGCCTATTTGATATGTGAATGAAGGTCTGTGGATCCAGGGCTGATTCACTTTTGAATTGTGTTTTGTTTATGCTCTTTATTTCGAGGAACCATTACAGAAATACTTTTTTATTTGTGAAGGGTTTTTTTTTTCTCTCCACTATATCACAGTTCAGAACCTTTCAGTAATGAGTCAACAGATAACAGTATGTGCAGACAAACTCAGAGAAAAGGGGAGCAGAGTTGGAAAGCGGAAGGATAGCAGAGACAGAGAGCCATCTATGGCATGTTGTGAACCATTTCCCCGAGCCTGGCTGTACTCTGCTCTTCACTGTTAAAAGACTGCACCAAAGAAAATAGTTTTCACATTGTGGTGACTCACGGCTTGAATAGTGTTCAGCTTTCGTTTTTTTTCTTCTGCCAAGACTGATTTCCTTTCATTGTTCTCCTGATATCAGTCAAATCTTTCTTTCATATGACGTGCTTTGGATGCTTTTGTGCGCCCACTGGTACGTTTCAATTATGCAGCGAGCGCGATCCATGATTCAGATTAGATGTGAATCTAAAACTAACATTCAAAATGAAAAATTTGAATCATTGACACCATACATTGGATACTTCTCAAAGGTATAGGAAGGATAACATGCCATCCTACCATAACACCATCTACCATCCATCTACCTATCCTACCTTCCTTCGTTACACTGATCCAGTAGGCACCAGTTGGAAGTTGTATCAACGGCTCCACCTTAAGCAGACAGAACATGACGGCTCCATACCTTGAGGATGAGCGGGGAGCTTGGCTTCAGCTCCAGCATGCCCGTGGGGCTCAGGGGCTCAAGCACGGGGTCCGGGTAGAAGCTGAACGTCTCGTTGACCACCATCACCGAGCGCACGTCGTCCATGACGAAGCCTATCTCGTCGGGCCCGCTGCCCGTCTCTGAGAAGCCCTTCTCCGAAGCGGCCACAGAGGGCGCCAGACACACCATCACGGTGTTGTTGACCACCGTGCAGTTCTGCAGAGGAGGAGAGGGAAGAAGGGGTAAGCAGAGAGCGGTTGATGCTTCATGTTTCAGAAAGCAGCAATAATAATGTGTTTACAGCACTTAAAGAGCACTTTAATAGACACCCCAATAATAATAAATATATCTTTAATAGGATTATGCTGCGTTGCGATTCCTGCAGAGCCGTCACCCTCTACTTTTTATTGACCGTGACGACACCAATGCCAATTGGTATGAAGCCTCACATAAAGAATCAAGACTCCATAGGCTGATTATTTCTGGAACATATTGGCGATTAAATGATTCTGCCTTGATGAGGGAAAGAAGAGGCCTTATAACATCAGTGTCTTAATCACTGTTGACATCAACTGCGAATTCCCTCTAGAGTGAGGCATTCAACCAAGTCAGGCGAGATCAAATTACACAGTAATGACATACATGGAAACAGGAGAGCACGGTCCACTAGCCACTTCTGCTACGACAGCATTGCCAAGGAATCGTCAGGGGAGACGCCTTTTTACTTGCGCCTGTCTTTTGTTACAGTTAATTTTGCTAGCATACGCAAAATGCGTCCGTAAAACTGATGATGACGCTCGATGACACGATGCGATTCGACGGTAAATGAAAGAAAAAAAAAAACGAAAAAATAAATTGCATCGGGGTTGTCTTGAAGGGACGTTACGGAACGGTGGTAACAATAGCTCTGTTTTCTTTCTTCTACAGCAGTTAGAGGGCAGGAGAGGGAGAGCGAGAGGAAAAAGGTTAGAGAAGCCCCATGGTGCAAGGTGAAGCGGACGGGATTTGGCAGAAAGGCTTTATAGCTGGTTGACATTTCAAAGGTTAAACTGCTAAAAAAAAGGAAATTCAACATCAAAAAGCATACAGGCCCTTGGCTGAGTGAACGAGGGGGTCTCGGGTGTATGTGTGGGTGTGTTTGGTGTGTGCATGATGTCCAACGTAAATCTGTGCACCGTCTGAATATCTGACATAACGAAGAAGCAAGAGAATGAAGGAGACTTCAAACCTGAATATCGGCTGCTTCTATAGGCTGTGCCAGACATGTTTAGTGTGGTTGAAAGAAGCATGCGCTTGTGGCTGAATTCAACAACTTACGTTGACGGATTTGGCAGCTCCATATTTGGCTCTCATCTTGGGCTCCTTGATGGTTGCCAGATTGGTTCCGGTGATGGTCAACAGGGTTCCTCCACTGCGGAATAAGGAAAACAAGACATCAACCATGATCACAGAGAAGCAAAGCTTTCTTTTCTTCTAAAAGACATTTCAATTACACGAGCGTCCCACTTTTAATTATAGAACCATCACCTGCCTCATTGCTTAATTGCTCATTTAAAGAGGCAACGACTGCTGGATCAATGAAGTTAGTGATGCATAAGAATTGTATATTTTAAGCCAATGTTATAATTAGGACCAAGTTTCAGTGGTACGACGGCAACGATTATGTGGCTAGAAGCAAAACTGTTGCTAGTTTTTTTTAACCAATTATTTAACGTTTCGTTCTAACAGTCCATTGTGGTACAGGTTAGAGGTGGATAAGTGTACTTGCATGTAACCATACAATTATTCATTGTATGCATCCATACATCAATTGGTAACCTAGATAAATTTGAACTTTTTCAGTGCCGAAGTTATGTCCAGGGAGATATTGATGGCTGCATGCAGAAGTCATCCCATACAAGTTTCTCATTTCCAGCAACATTTGCCGTGATTTAGTGTAAATCTGCATGTGCATGCATGTGTTTGCCAAGAAAGCCCTCCAGTTGTCAATTTAACAGTAATGCCATACTTATGCTGCAGCCTTCTGCCAGCTTATTCATGGCGGTCCATTCACAGGTAATGATAGCAAACCTAAAGCTCTCGGCTGAACGTTCAAATCTTACCTAAACCTGGATGGGTATTAGGGGCGGAGTCAAAGTAAATATCGAACATCTGTCCTAAAATTCAACCTGGGAGGGGTGTTGGACATCTTTCTATCACCGCTTGGAGAACCAGGACTAGGGGAGTGGCGCAAACAGCCCACATTGTCTGCTTGCATGAGATTACTATGATGGCATGATGGACGATAAAAAAGCAGACCAAAAACAGAAGAATACTCTTGAGTCCTATTGCAAAGCTTTGTCAACATCAGCCATCAGTCACTTAGCAACAGTGCATTGCAATGCAGCATACAAGTGAACCAGTTACATTGTACTGCTGTGATATAGTACTGGTACAATACACACCGCAACTGTGTTCACATGACCCAAAACCTAGGAATCCACCAGACCAATTATTTAATCGCTCTCAATTATTTGAGGCAGAGAAAAGGACACTTTTAAGAGAGCAGCTATTAAAAATCTCATTGGCTCTGATGTTCCTGAAGCAGTTACTGGAACAAGTTAACGAACCAAACCCCCGTGCTTGATGAAATGTGTGGCTCACACACACTTGCGAGTGTGTATGCATGTGTGTGTTAGTGCGCGTGCGCGCGTGCTTGTGTGCGCGTGTGTTAGCGTGTGTGTGCGTGCGAGTGCGTGCGTGTGCACATACACTCCGCAAGCTAAAAGGGAACACATCCAGCCAGTTGGCTTTGTTTTCTAGGGGGGCAGATGGAGCGTGCGTCTTGGGAGAACGATAGAAAGCCAAGCCCAGGCCTTGGAGAGGCGGCTAGGCCATGTCCTGATGGTGGACCGGGGGGGGGGGGGGGGGGGGGGATGGGGGGGAGAGAGGGGCTGGGGAGCTGGCAGCCTGAGAAGGGGAAACCAGCAAGCTGGTGCTGGGGGGACAGATGTTGAAGTGGGCGGATAGTGGCTGGCTCAAAAACACAGATCCGCCAAGCTGCCAACGTCCGTCATTTGATGGGCTCCAATCACCTTTAAAGTAGTCAGAGGAAGGCACGCGGGTCACGCCTGCTCCGGCCAAACCGCGGTAAGGCAAGTCGTGCAGAAAGCCACCCCAACAGCATATAGGGACATCTGAAACCCCATGAAACAGCTCCGGCTGAAACGCATCAAGCCATGTCCTTCCAGCCGCGGCGGCCAGTTAAGGGAGCTGAAGTCTCGGGCATCTCACATTAGAAGCAAAGTGCAACTCTCCCTGGAATTGGCCCTGGCGTCAGGGTCAGTGGAGGTGCCATAGCAACAATTTAGCTTGGTAAATACAGCCAAGATTGGCCGGGGGAGAACACTCTGTGGCTCCCCTCTGAGAGCTGCAGCGAGAGCGCAAACAAGAGTCACGGAGGCGCCGGGTCAGCGCCGCCGCCGAGGCATGATGCCGACACTTTTCTCTCGCCTGTTTCCTTTTGTCCTCGCTGCCTTTCAATCATCCGCTGTTCGGACGCCACTTCCCGTCCGCTCACACCTCTGTCACATGAGGAGAGTCGGTCACGCGCTGCGGCAATTCTCACCTCCCCCCTCACAGGTATGCGTGAAAAATTGCTTTTCTTTTCCCCCCCCCCCCCCCCCCCCCCCCCTCACCAGAGGAGGTGTTTTCTTCCCGCCTTGTGGCTAACCGAGTTTCCTTGTTATGGGCTAACCCTAACTCTTAACTGCCAAGCTGCATCCTTATGTTGTCCCTGAATAGCCGTTCTTTCGATTTTTATTCTCACCACTAGTTTCAGACTAGTATTTCAGTTTTCAAAAATGAAAGTCATTGTAAACGCATGAATGGGTAATTACTTCCATTTACACCGCTAGCATGTCCCTTTTAACTATGGTCGAAGTATAGTAGTATAGTATACTATAGTATAGTACACTTACGTGTCTCCCTATCCAGTTATCATCTCAGATAACAAAACTATGGACTATAAAAGGGGAGGGGGAATAAACAAAAGACGAAACAAAACTTAAAAGCTCATAAATGTGTCAACTTCAGCAGCGACTGGGAATAACGGCTTTCTAGGTCATGCTAGCGAGACCATTAGCATTTGGAAGCCCCCCCTTTCTCTTCTTCTCCTTCTTCCTCTTTGCTTCCTTCATCTTCTTTCCGCACTACAGCTTGTGTTTACAGTGCAGATCTTCCCATGGCTACGGAGCCTCATTTCAATAAGTCAAGCGGTATTAACGGACGCATCAACAAACTCCACGAAACTCATCAAGCAGCACCGCTGCAGGAGCTCCTCATCCAGCTGTTACGCTACTAAAAGATTTACTTTGGAAACACTAAGATTGGATTTGATTCAATAAGTACGTTTATATTCATGTAACGTTATGCGGTATGAGAGAAAATGTGTGGGGTGAAAACCAAGTGTTTATTTAATTTCGGTCGTGGGACTTGGCCAGGTGCTATGGTCGTTTAATAAGACATTTCTCAAACTACTGTACCCAGAGTTCATGTTTCAGACATGTCGGCCATGTTTGTAGGCAAATAATGTAATTTGTGGCTAAACCACAATGATATGGTAATACACAAGGTGGGAAACTCCCCTTCAGTGTGTCTGGGCGATAGATGCCTCAACCCCACTATTAGTGTGCAGCGTTTACACAATACCGGGCTAGCATATTGCAGTATTACATACTGCTGTGGCACACCCTGGACAATACCCTCACTCAGGGAGCATTTAAGGGAAGCTGCAAGCTACTTTCTCATCGTTGAAAATAAACAAGAGGCTTGTAAGCCATTATTTATGACCGCCAGTCGGTATCAAACCTGGATCCCCTACAAGGCGTTTTCCGTGAAGTGTCCTTACCTGGCGATGCTCCAGTCCGGTTCGATGCGCAGGATGGTGGGGTCGTCTGTGTAGTTGAACTTCACCTCGGGGTTCCTGAGCTCCGCTGCGTTGATGTCCACCATCACCGGGGTGGGGCCCAGGTTCTTGCCCACCGGGGTCACACACACAATTTCCTTCTCATTACGCCTGCCGGGGGAGAAAGGGAGAGGGGGAGAGGGAGGGAGAGGGAGAGGGAGAGAAAGCGAGAGAGGGAGAGAGAGAGAGAAAGCGAGAGAGAGAGAGAGAGAGAGAGAGAAGAGAGAGAGAGAGAGAGAGAGAGAGAGAGAGAGAGAGAGAGAGAGAGAGAGAGAGAGAGAGCGAGAGAGAGAGAGAGAGCGAGAGCGAGAGAGAGATAAAAACAAGCAGGGGAACAGAAGCACAGGGAAAAGTTTTAGGTTGAATTCACCCACAGAGACAAAAGTAGTTTATGGCATGGGAGCATAAACCGAGAAATAACGTCCTTTAGTTCTTGAGATGACAACACGTATTTACGACAACAATATAACACACACAGAGTGGGGAGCCTGGCAGACCACAGCTTTTCAGACAGTGTGTCGCTGTGACTCCACCAGCGCCGATGACACTGCTGTACAGGCCTTCAATGACCGCCTCTGCCCTCGTTCGCCCTCTCCCTCACTCTTCCCTCACTACATCCGACCTGTCTTTTTTTTTCTACTGTGGCATTGCAAATCAGTCTGTGAATATGTGTGTATGTTTGTGTGTCTGTTTGTGCGTGTATTTGTGTGAGCGTGTGCCCCCCCAGCAGTCAGCCAGTCAACCGGGGCCTCTCAGGAAGATTTGGTTGGTCTGCCAGAAAGTTTTTTTACACTCAACCTCAAACTTAATACACTGCACCCACCTTCTGCTGTCACCCAGACAGAGAGACAGGCAGACAGGCAGACAGGCAGACAGGCAGACAGGCAGACAGACAGACAGACAGACAGACAGACAGACAGACAGACAGACAGACAGACAGACAGACAGACAGACAGACAGACAGCCGACGGCAGAGAGAGAGTGAGCAGGAGAGAGGATGACTCAGCTTCACAGTGTTCGGATTGCAATATGCCAATTGTAACCTCGGCAGGAATTACAGGGAGTCCTAGGTTAAGAATCACAGTTTCGCTGAGGTTTACACGCTGTGAATCCCTTTCCTTTCACTGGCTGCCTGCCTGCCGCGGCTCAGGACAGCACGGGGGCTCTGTGTGCACGCTGGGACTCGCAAAACACACGACACGGCAAGAGAACTCTGGCGAAGCGTTATCTACTGCGGAAGTCGAATCACGGGCAGGATGACAGAGAGGAGATGAAAGACTGCTATGCTGCCGGGTGCTCTGTTGGCGCCTCACGGGGGGAGGGTTGAAAGGTGGAGGGTTGGATGTGTCGAGGGGTGTGTGTGTGTGTGTGTGTGTGTGTGTGTGTGTGTGTGTGTGTGTGTGTGTGTGTGTGTGTGTGTGTGTGTGTTGGGTGTGGGGGGGGGGGGGTAAGGTGGGAGGGGGTCAGGTTGGAGAAGCGGTGGGAGACATGGGTGGTGTGACGTCCCCGCCGTCTTGCACTCAGCAGTGATTTTCAACGGCACCTTCTGCTAAGCATCAGTCTGCATGCTTTAATGTTTGTTAGGGGGGTGGGGAAGGGGCTGTGTGTCTAGTATGTGTGTGTGTGTGTATGAAGGCTGCGGGGGGGGGGGGTCGGGGGGCATAAGAGAGCAGAGGAATGAGGATGAGAGATGAAAGGGAGAGAGGATTTTTCTTTTTGGTTGCCACATTCCGCCTGTGCCAAGGTCGCCATGGTTACCATTTTCACAACACCGTGAGTGCAGTGTCGGGGGGGCGGGGAGCCACGTAGGTATCTGACACGGTTACCATGGCATTGCCAGAATGTGGATCAGAGAGGGGGGGAGGGGGAGGTGTACAGAAAGAAAGAATGGTATAGAAAAGAAGGAGTAGGGGACGGGGGAGAGAAACAGAGAGAGAGAGAGAGAGAGAGAGAGAGAGAGAGAGAGAGAGAGAGAGAGAGAGAGAGAGAGAGAGAAGAGAAGAGAGAGAAGAGAGAGAGAGAGAGAGAGAGAGAGAGAGAGAGAGAGAGAGAGAGAGAGAGAGACAGGGAGACAGAGAGACAGAGAGAGACAGGGAGACAGAGAGAGACAGAGAGAGACAGAGACAGAGCGAGAGCAAAAGAGAGAAAAAGAGAGAGAGAGAAAGACAGAGACAGAGAGAAAGAGCGAGAGAGAGAGAGAGACAGACAGAGAGAACGAGAGAAAAAGAGCGAGAGAGAGATAAGAGGATGAGGGAGTAAGGGTAAATAGGTTTTGATTAAACCGCGGGACCGACTGAATACAGAGCATATTAAAGGAGATGGACTCAAATGCTTCATTACTTTGGCCATAAAGGTTATTGCTGCTCGACGAATGAAAGGCCAAGATAAGAGAGATGTTATGTCCACCTTTTTGGAAACGTGCCACAATGCTTTAAATTGGCCTTTGCCTCATTCCCTTCGTGCACTCCTTAAACACAACAGAGCTGCAAAGGCCCAAGCTCATTAGATTGACCTGTCGGAAGATAACAATATAAAATATAAATCCCACCACCTCTGTTCCTGCGATTATCTTTGCCCATTTCCTTTTTCTTATTTTTTTTCCAAGATTCTGATATATGCTTCCTTCTTTGCTGCTGCCTTCTATACCTTCTCCCTGGATTTCTCCTAGATTCAAGTCTGCGAGATGCCTCTGCTACACAAGTTTGAACACTGTTCTCTGAGAGGTGCCGTCTCCCATCAGCCATCTGCCAGACACTGTTCATGATTGGATGTTGAACAGAATGCATCTCTCTGTTGGGTTGCCAGAAAATACTCAAAAAACCCCAAAACAAAGCAAGGGAAAAGACAAAGCGGCTCTTGGCTCCGAAAATTAAAGGTGTCCACATATCAAATTGGATCCGTGTCTCCCTGATTGCAGACATTCTGGCACCTTCTGTCAACCCAACTGAGTCATCGCTGAGCGGATACCAGCAGTACGAACATGAGGTGAAAATTGACTTAAGTGCAGGTTCATTGAGCACCATAACTAGAAGTATTAACATAATATTTTCAGATTCATATTTTTCCTCATTCATATATATTTTTTCTATTTTTAATGAAGCATGGTAGGAAGGATTCCCCCTCCAGATGGGTAGAACATTCATTTAAATGGATATCATTTTGTTCAAACATCTATAAAAATCTCCATCAATGTGCGTTCCTTAGATAGAACACATTACCCTAGCCTGAACTGATTGTGTGGAAGGTGGTCCAAAATGATTACCACTTCAAACAGCTAGCATGAGAATCACAAATAATAATAACAATACAACAGATGCTCAACTTTTCACTCAGGTCATTACAATTTCATTTTACATCTCCCGCTTGGCGGGGAAGTGGCAAAGCACAGGTATAGTGAGAGAGCCTTAGGGAGAGAGGAAGAGTCCAGTATGGGTCCGCAGTGGACCTGTCCTCACCTCTCGAAGCGGCAAAAGTGGAGGCCGATCTTCAGGGCCACGGCGCTGCCGGCGTTCAGGCTATTTCCTTTGATGGTGATCTTGGTTCCCCCCGACAGCGGCCCGTTGGACGGGTGGACCCGGGTGAAGTACGGTGACTGGGGAGGGACAAACAGAGCAGTGGGTGAGTCTCGTTCCGAGTGGAGAGATTACTACACGTTCACTTCTGCTGGCTGAATCTCAAGTCGCCAAGTCCCAAATCGTTCAGTAGCGCAACTGAAAAAAGCCGTCTCTGCCCCGCACCCGGTGGCCGGTTAGAATGGGAGGTGAACACTGGTTAACTGGTTAATGTGGCGTAGGCCAACCTTCGGTGCGCGCCACGTCATATGGTAGAAATACTGCTTCGGTGTCTTGACGTGCATGTGACAACCGAGACTTGCCGTGTCGACTTACCACAAAGGTGAAGGACTTGACGGAGGTTGCCTTGTAGTCAGGGTGGATGCAGTCCCGCACACACACCTCAACGCGAGCGTCCTGCACACTGTAGCCCGTCGCGTCGGCCAGCCGACACACAATCCTGACAGACAGAGAGAGAGAGAGAGTGAACGAGGGAGAGATAAAGAAAAAAGAGGCATAGACAGAGAGAGAGAGAGAGAGACAGAGAGAGAGAGAGACAGAGAGAGAGAGAGAGAGAGAGAGAGAGAGAGAGAGAGAGAGAGAGAGAGAGAGAGAGAAGGGGGAGATATTTTATTGAATGGCACTCGACACCCGAACAATAATACGTATTAGGCAGCAAGAGGGGGCAAAGGGTAGTGTACACCCTTATTAATATTAAGGTGACAATACATTCCAGAGACTAAACAATATACTGCTGTCCCAAAACCGACCACCACAGCAGGGTCTTTGTACCACAGCAGCAAATCACTCAGGCTCGGAGGTCGCTGTGTACTATGGTGTGTGTGTGTGTGTGTGTGTGTGTGTGTGTGTGTGTGTGTGTGTGTGTGTGTGTGTGTGTGTGTGTGTGTGTGTGTATTACTGGGTAATGTGGAACCATAAGCCTTGCACTTGGCCCTAGGCACAGGCCAGCCAAATGAAAATCCATTGGAGAAATGATTGAAGGAGAGCAGGAATGGCTAAGGTGCAGAGAGACCCACAGGGGAAGACAGACACGCACACGTACACACACACACACACACACACAAGCTTCGGACACAGCCGACTGTTAATTAACCAGAAAAACTAATGGAAGAGCGAGCGAAGGAGGGAAGGAAGGAGGAATAGCGATAAGAAAGAAAAATAAAAAAGAGAAAGATAGCGACAGCAAGTGAGCGAGCATCAGTGAAAGAGAGAGAGAGAGAGAGAGAGAGAGAGAGAGAGAGAGAGAGAGAGAGAGAGAGAGAGAGAGAGAGAGAGAGAGAGAGAGAGAGAGAGAGAGAGAGAGAGAGAGAGAGAGAGAGAGAGAGAGAGAGAGAGAGAGAGAGAGAGAGAGAGAGAGAGAGAGAGAGCGCATCAGTGAGAGAGAGCCACTGATTAATTGAACAAGCTTTTGTCCTATAGCCACCACCCCCCCGCCCTCTCCTTCCCTTCCTGGAGATGAGTTATAACTCCTCCGGCTCCCATGCTCCCTGCAGGTGGCCTCATGGCGCCGTTGCCTTTCCACCGGCGTGACATCCACAGTTTTTTGACGCAGTGTAATTTTTCTCCCCGCTGCCCATTTATTCAGAGGACCACCCGCTGAGTGTGAGGGCCCCCGCCCCCTCTCCCCTGGCTGGCCGTGCTTATGGAACAGATAAGGGGTGGGAGGCTGCGTGGAGCCGCCGGTTTAAGGGTGGACGGAGGCTCCTGTCAGGAAGCAACTGATTATTCACAGTCTATTTGAAAGGATGGCGAAGCTTCAAATTACCGCTCGCTCATTTACGTAATTGCAGTGTAATTAGTAAGAAAGAAAACAACATATGGTGGGGTGGGGGGGGGGGGGGGGGGGTTAGAAACTGGAAATGTTAACTGTTTTAAAAGGAGCTTAAACACTTATTTTCTTATGTATATCATTTGTTTCTTGTGTTTTTGTTTGCTCTCTGAAATGCCACGGTTTGGCGGCATCCGACTGATGGAGACAGATAGTTCGACTGTCGGGAGTAGAAGTGGTAAACACCAACCCACGCAAGGATCCAGCTTTTAGATGTTTGTTAATAGTCACCCTGAACCAGGAAATGAACAAACAACAGGGACCGCTTGTTCTGTTGAGAGCTATAACGGTTGCTGGGGCTGCTGGTGGAGGAGTAACCGTAGCCTTTATTGGAGCTGAGATTTGATTAAAGTGAAAGAGGGTAAAAAAATGCAAAACGAGAGAACTAGCATCTCAGGCAGCGAATACACTGTGCGGGCCCTATCCAACACTACGTTTATACGAGCCAACCAACCCTAGCCTCCCTGATAGTTGACCCTGTAACCCGTGCTGTCACTCCCACAGCCCCCAGGGTCCCGCCCCCCCCCCCCCCGCCCCCCCCGCGCGTAATGGCTTTGAAGGGGTCGTGGGCAAACCACGCGAGCAATCAGTCCATTAATGGCACCGCGAAGCGGACATCACTTTTAATAACCACGACAGCTCTCCCCACCCCCGCCCACAGACACCTCAACCTGTACACCCCCCCCCCCCCACCTTGTTCCTGCTCCCCCTCCTTCTTCTCCTCTTGGCAGCCAGAGCAGCGTCGCCAGGTAAAAGGATGGCTACCTTTTATTTGTGTGCACATTTCAAAATAAGGATCGCCGCTTGCTTCAGTCACCATAGGGTAACGCACACCGGTGGCAAAGGGGAAAGACATATTGGTATTTATATCTTTCTAGGGGAGGCTGCATAGACTCCTAGGTGGACTCACAGCTCATCCATTCCGATAGGGGGGATCCCCTCTTATGGGGCACTTTATTCCTTTTCCCAGTTGGTTTGGTGGACTTTTTGCCATCACTCTGCCATCTGAGGGCGTAGAGTTGGCAGTGCCATAAGAATCAATTCATCTGAACTGTGGGCATGTGAAGCCCATTGACTTAATGCTTCACTGGGACAGCTGGGAGACCAGTGGGCCCTTCACTCCTGTCAAGCCTTCACACTCGCATTGTGTGCCCTCCATTTCAGGCCGGGCGGTTACAAAACACACGGATTTTGCCCGAATTGCGTGTGCGGTCGAGGGGGAGCCAATGGGAGCGTCTGTTTACATGCACACAGACACGAGTCAAGGGTTTAGAGGACATCTCCTGCTGTGTCCTCCACTGCTCCTTCTCCCCTTTTATCCCCTGCACCAGTTTCAATTTCACAGGAAAAGGAAAACAATGGGGACAAGCTGTAGTCAAAACAAGGACAGTGATTAATTATTAGGTCGTTTATATTAATAATGGATTCATTATTTATCCGATATTCTGCACAGTGATGCTGGGATCTGAGGGCTGTTGCAGCATCACAATTAGAGTAAAGAGAATCTAGCACTACCACTGTGGGGGTAAGCCAAACCCACCACCCATTGGCTGTTCCGACAGCCAATGGCTGATGGGTACACACCATTTCACCTGCGGTGTTTTAGGGAACAGCCAAATAGGCATTAATGTGAGGAGCAGGAGGAAGGAAAACATGGATGAAAACATGACGAGGCAAGAAACTGATGTCCCAATGACACAATCACAATAGAGTTACTAAAGAGTTACTAAAACTAACATGAGAAGATGAAAGCATATGATTGTAAGCCTGTGTCGGGATAACTTACTGTTCGGCACTGATGTACTGGTCCTCCTGAGGGATGCAGGTCACCTTGCCAATGCGCACGCCGGTCTGGATGTCCTTGAAGTGCAGGCCCAAATTCTCCCCTGTGATGGTCAACATGGTACCTCCCTGTGTTGGTCCGGTCTCTGGCGACAGCTGGAAGAAGGGTCAAACCAAATGGTGAGGGGGTGGGTTTGGCGTGACAGTTTGGTAAAGTCTAAGAGAAAAGTAGGAGCACACTGAGTTGAAAAAGCCATATGGGGTCGTTGTACTGCTCTAATTCAACATGCAATGCTTACACCGCTCGCTTAGAGGGATGACAAATGACCGGCGATCCATTAACTCTGGCTCAACTCAATCAAAAACAGGAACAATCTGCCACATCGTGCACTTATCCCAGACCCGTCATCAAGAACCCACTTAAATATCTCATTTAACCTTGTGACTATTAATCTACTGAACACAATTACTACGCAACAATGACCTCCCTCCTTCTTCCACTTCCCTCAGGAGGTCCTTGAAAGGTGTGCCGAGGTGCTAATGGCTACCCCGGGCTAGCCCAGTCGCTAATCACAGCTCCATTCATCTAGCCCAGGGCCCAGACAATGGCCCTGACGCTCATCATTCATGACTAGCATGATTAACGCCAAGGCTAATTGGATTAGCAGCCGTAGCAGGGGTGGAGACAAACTGCGGGGGAGTATGTGGTAGCGGTGTCAGTCGAGGTCTTTTCATCGTGGTCATTCGATTGGTGGAAGGGAGAAGGAAAAGGGGTATGAGGGGAAACGAGGTAAAAGAGGTCGCACTTTGACCTCAATGTCAGTAAAGGAGGCATGAGGTGACTGAGACCGGAGGACCTATCGGATGAGTGAGATGAGAAGAGCTAAGGGATGAAAACTGGCTGGGAGAGTGCATTTGTAACATGTATGCAAGTGGGGCTCCTTTTCTGGACGAGGTCGGCCGCCAGCCAGCCATGACATCCAGAGGACATTTTCTTTGGCCCTCTTTCTAAACGAGTGCACCATCAGCAGGGCTTCAGAGTGCTTTAACTCGATGTGCTAGTCTCGTCACCGCTGATGAGTGTGTGCGGGTGTCCAGTCTCTGTGAGGCGCGCGTGTGTTTGTGTGTCCGGCGGTTGCCCTTTCAGTCATAATCTAATGGTGACCGGGTCAGAGACGATCGACCCTATTCTTGTCGTTTTCTGGACTTTTCTCCCGTCAGCCTGGCAGCACAGCAGGGACACTCGGTCTAATGTTATCATCGTGGAGGAAGAGGAAGCTATTGAAAGCCACAGCGGCGGCGAATGCGCATGCACAGACACACACACGTGCACAATGAGGGGGTACCTGCTGTGTTACAGGGCCAGAGCTTAAATGGCACAGCAATATAATGATGGATTATTTTCTACTCATTCACCAGTGTAAGGACCCTTACTTGGACCAACCCTATTTTCCTCTATTCTCCGTCCTTTCCTCTCTACCACCCCCTCTAACCACTTTTATGTCCAACTCTTTCTCTCTCTCTAGATTCCTCTCTCACTCTATCAACGTGCCCGAGTGCATATACAGATTTCTTGTCTGAGACAAAGGCGAGAGTGGCACATAATGGAGCCGCCAGTGCTAATCTTCAGATGCGGTAATCAAATCTCTCCCTCTCTCTGTCCAAACATGGACCTTATCTGCAAACCCCACCTACCACTGCTACAGCCACCGCTGCTCCAAACCAAAGCAAACAAAAAAAATAAAGACTTTTGATGAAAAACGGCCAGCCTAAAAAAGCTCTCTATTCTCCTGCCTGACGTGGCAGAGTGCCCTGCTTGCCTAACCTCTCCTTTCTTTTCTTTCCATCTCGCAGCTCTTTCTTTCCCCCTTTATTTCTATCCGTCCGTCTCGATCGTATGCCAATGTGCCGGGGTGGTAGTGGGGCTGTGAGGCCTATTGTGGCTGAAAGCCGGGAGCAGGGTGTAGATAGCATCTGGTGGTTAAAGAGGAAGAATGAAAGACGGCGAGACAGCAAGCAAGGCAGAGAGAGAGAGAGTCACAGAGAGAGGGAGAGTCAGAGAGAGAGAGAGGGAGAGTCAGAGGGAGAGAGAGAGTCAGAGGGAGAGTCAGAGGGAGAGAGAGAGTCAGAGGGAGAGAGAGAGTCAGAGGGAGAGTCAGAGAGAGAGTCAGAGGGAGAGAGAGAGTCAGAGGGAGAGACAGAGGGAGAGAGAGTCAGAGAGAGAGACAGAGTGAGACAGAGTGAGAGACAGAGAGAGAGACAGAGAGAGACAGAGTGAGAGACAGAGAGAGAGAGAGAGAGAGAGAGAGAGAGAGAGAGAGAGAGAGAGAGAGAGAGAGAGAGAGAGAGAGAGAGAGAGAGAGAGAGAGAGAGAGAGAGAGAGAGAGAGAGAGAGCGCTAAAAAATGAGAAATCGTGAGAGAAATAAAAGGAGGAATGGAAAAAGGGCATGAGATACAGATAGGAAGCCAGCAAAGAGCCTTATCTCTGATATAAAAGAGAGGGAGCTGGGAAAAAGTGGAGAAGGGCTTCTTACATACAGACAAGATGGGGGGGAGGGAGTGGACAGAATTGGTCTGCATTAGTTTGCCGTTGTGCAGTGGAGTGCAGAGGAGGGGAGAGGTGAACTTGGTGGATTATTATTATTACTTTATACTGATGGAGATGACTATCTCATGTCTGAGAGGTGCAACCATAACACTTTTCTCTGCCAAACAGATACGGGCAGGGGGCGTTCTGATGACATCAGGCTAGTGGAACACACACACACACACACACACACACACACACACACACACACACACACACACACACACACACACACACACACACACACACACACACACACACACACACACACACACACACACACACCATGTAATGTTACTCTGCTCTGGTTCCCACGACTGCAGTGCAGCCTGTGTTTTCGTTACAATGAGAAGAAAATATGTCTTTCTATACGGGCCACCTCTGACTGCCTCAATGTTTACTGGGGCCGCAGCAAAAAATGTGCAAGGTCTAAAAAACCCCAAGGAAAATAATAATAATGAGCACACACGCCAAGTCTATATCTGATTGTTTGTGGCCGCCAGCACGGTGAATTATGTCGTGTTATATTTCATGATTCCTTTTTTACCCGGAACATTAATCTTTGAATAAGGAATTACATAGCACATTTAAAAGATTTCCCTATACTGACTGTCACAGAACAACAAGATTTATGGAGGCAGGAAGTGGCTTCACCCGGCAGTCTGTTGGCCGCGCTGGA
>OLKM01000841.1:120644-126419 GCA_900291075.1 Melanogrammus aeglefinus
CTGGGGTTTGGCCTGGGGTTTGGATGTGTATGTTTAGGTCTATTTGTATGTATGTGTGATGACTATGACCTGAACAAATGCTCTACCTTGGTGATCTTGGGGTGAGCACAGCGGCTGTTGCCCGTGGTGGCGTGCATCCAGCTGCTCTCGACCGGAGCGCACTCCTGACGGAGAGAGCACTTCTTCTCCTGGACGCACCAGCCGCACTCGAACCTGGGGTCGGCCTTCAGACACATCCCACAGCTGTCCCTCATCGCTGGGCACTTGTACAGATGGGCTGAGAGAGGGGGGAGAGAGAGAGAGAGAGAGAGAGAGAGAGAGAGAGAGAGAGAGAGAGAGAGAGAGAGAGAGAGAGAGAGAGAGAGAGAGAGAGAGAGAGAGAGAGAGAGAGAGAGAGAGAGAGAGAGAGAGAGAGAGAGAGGGAGAGGGAGAGGGAGAGAGAGCGAGAGAGAGAGAGAGAACGATGAAAAAAAATTAATCTTTCCTTCTTTAAAGTTTTGCCAACATTACCGATGATCTGCACGCAGAGTCAACACTGAGAAACCAAACTAAAATAAATCCAACAGGCTAAACCCTCTGGTAATCAAGCTTCCTCAGTGTCCACGGCAACAAAGATGATCCCGGGAGCTAATCCGCAGGAGGGGAGCAGTCAGACTACAAAGCAGAACCCGACCTTCCTATACATCCCCCCCCCCCCCCCCACCCCCCAACCCCCCAACCCCCCCACCCCCAAACCCTCATCCTCAAATCCCATTGGTCACGGCGCTAGCTCTTAGAGCTAACCCGACGCGCCAATTACGAGCCTCTAAATGTTTGCGCTCTAATCACATTAACATATCGCTGTTTAAAACCGGCACGCACACCGCTTGAACTTCACCCCGATGATGGCGGTGATTAGGAGATATCGTAGGGAGTGACGGGGTCCGCGCAGCCTTCACGTTGAGGACGCTTGTGTGGATGTCGCTTCCGACCTCCTGATTCCTCTGTTTGTGTCTATGAATACTGAGGCTTTAAAATCTTAAAAAAAAAGTGATATATGATGTTGATTATGAGGATAAAGGATTACGTTTACTTTAATGATATTTGACATAATGGGTTTTAAGCAAATTCCTTTTTTACCGCTGGATACTTGAGTAACTAGCCCCTGCTTACTCAGGCAGATTTTGTCTTCCATATCAGACAAACCATCCAGCAGTTAGCTACATTACGGTTAGTTTAGTTCACTGCTAAAGAGAGAACACTGTCAATCATTATTCGACATTATAACTACACACACTTGAAGGAAGAAAAAGGGCAGTATAATAATAACCCAGGTCAACTCTGTACCATAGTCACTACAAAGCCACCATGGTTGTACTGAAGGAGAAGATATTGTCTCTGTGTGGGTGAGTGTGTGTGTGTATGTGAAACTACAGCTAGCGGTCGGCGATGCTATCCCGTCTCAAAAAAAGAGAGAATAGCATCTCGGCTTCCCCACTGCGCTGCAGTGATGACAATAATTATAAGCCAAGCACTATACAGACTCTAACAAGTAATTATAACCAAAAGGAACTCCACTATTGTTCTCACTTGAACTGTGTGATCGTGTTTAATCATTATGCACAGGGGCCTTTTGTCTGGCTGCATGTGTAGGCCTGCGAAAAAAAAGACTCACACGGGCTGGGCTACACATTGTACATGTATAGTACGGCGCCTCACAATGGTGGGTTGAATCGTGTACATTATCCGATATTCTCCATTACATTATAAACAAAAACTCATGACAACCCAGAAATACGAACAACGCAGTCATAGCTGGAGTTGATAATACGAGAAATGTGTTTGTTCGATTATTTCCTGCATGCAGGTTTGTGGGGCTGTGAGCAGCGGCTTGTCAATGAGCGTTTTAAATGTGTGAAGCTTCACACACCATTTGCTCAAAGTAGTTTGTGCTGCCCACGGACACAAGAATATCAATAGTGGAGTTAGGGGCTGGCGGAGGGCCTCTGGTCACGCTGTAACGGATTCACTATGCGGTAGGAAATCCAGCGACAGAGCGCTACAACACTCAAGTGCTGCATGTTCTGCAACAAAGCTTTTAGAGCCAGGAAAACCAAAAACGAAAAAAATTGCAGTCAGAATGGACGTTTAACGTTGATCAGATTACCAGGGAAAGTGTACAACCGGAAAATGGGAGTCGTAGATAGAAAGGTTGTCATCAATACCCTGAATAAAATTAGATTTGACGTTTTCTTTCTCTGATTGGCTTGTTAGGGCTGGTTGAATTATATTACGACAGCCGCAAATAGCACGGGTAGCCAATTTAATTGTGAACCTTTTAGGCGCATATTTGGGGGCTTGGCTTACCTTTGATGTTGTAGGGGTTGTCGATGACAAAGTTGTTGTTCCACACCACGGACAGATCCACGGGTAGGTCGCTGATGTCATTGCCCTCATAGGTATACTGAAACCAAAAGGAGAAAAAAAAAAATCTGGTCAAAACTCGGATTTCATTTGCAACTTTTTAAATAGAAAAACACAATAATAAACAACAGTATTTCCTGTTCAGCTCCATTGGTAGAGCATGGCACTAAACCCGCCAGCCAGACAGGGTCAGATTGTCACTGGAGAATACACAGATTTATATGGATAAAGAAGTATACTTTTTTTTGACAAAAATTTGACAAAAGCACAAGGCAGTAACAAAACAGCCCAAGGCCCTGGTGGAAGTTAAACGGTCATAAAAAGGTGAGCGATGAGCAAGCCGATATATATTGTGATTTTAACACCGGGCACAAGCCAGTGCCGTGTTGCCAGAAAGAGATTAAAACAGATCAGCAGCCTCGCTCCACTGTGACTCACTCCAGCCGAGAGACGAAGGCAAAGCGCAATAAACAGCTCGTGAGATAATAGTATTCTCGTCTAATTTCATTTTTTTGCATCGCAAACTAATAAGAGTTGAAATGTAATTGAGTCATCGTCGGTGTAATCCGTTTGAATCTTCTTGGTGGAATTCCCTCTAAACGGGTTGAGATACCGTGAGGTGAGAGGGGGAGGGGGGGGAGCAATGACGGTGTGATTTAGAGAGACACGGCTTACGTGAGAATCCTCCCTTGAATCGCTTTTTAATAACAGAGGAAGTGCAGTCTTCTGCATCAGACTGCCTCGGCACATGCTTTCCTTCACTCAGTTTACAAATACACCATGCATGTTTAAATACACTATTATTCCCTAGTCATAAACACAGTGCAAAACACAATGCCTTTCAGTTAAATACGGCCACATTTCTTAAATTAATATGTGTCATATCGTTTCTTTTATATTAACATTCTTAAAATAAGTGGATTTGACTGACCGTATATGTTAATAAACATTTATGTAAATGTCAGAGCTATTCAGAGGATAGTTTACATCTGCAGTCCCACGGCGGGTCATACATTAACGTACATTATATTAAATAAAGCGACATTCAGACGTGATCCCTCCCTCTGCATTTCTCTGTTCCTCAACGTGACACCAAACAGCCCCTGGACGGTAGTGAGACCGCCGTGCCCGCCTCCTTCCCTACGCCCGCCGCGATCCTATTGGAAGTGACGGCTGAGGGATAATAGGCCGTGCTACCCCTTAACTCCCCCTGTCGATCAAACACTGCCCACTAACTCTCACTAGCACTGGTAACGGTCGGTATCGCCGCCGCTATCTCAGATGGCCTTGGGGTGATGGATAGCAGGGGAGGTTGGGAGACTGTTCCACCCCTCCCCGCTGCCTCCCCCCTCCCTCCCTCCCTCCCTCCCTCCCTCCCTCCCGCCCTCCCTCCAGAAGAGAAACGATAAAGCCGGAGTGAAAGATCCCGGAGCCCGAGGCTGCCTGCCCAGCCACGGTGGAGCCTGCTGCGACCGAGAGCCGTGACCATCGGACCCTCACACTCAGTTCCACTGGGGGACTCGTCCCATTGTTAACAGTGGGCATATTCATATTGAGATAAGAAAAGAAATCCAAAATGGGCCTTAGCCGATGAGAGAACAATGTGGTAAAACGGGTCAATGTGTGATTGGCTGATTAATTTCATGCTTTCGTAATGAGTCCTCTGATTGGACGATTTTTGACCTATCGCGGTGCATAGGTCCATATCCAATTTGTGGCGCCTGTCTTAAGACTTCCCACGGAGGACTTTATTTTCAGCCTTTACTCACTTACTGTGTGGTCGTCGATCCCTAATGTCTGGTTCTCTTCGCCGTGTTTCAGTGCTTACTGATTCAGAGGCCATTACTTATTGAACAGGTAACTCTGACTCCATCTAGGAGCTGAGAGACACACTAGATTCCCAACCATAGTGGCCAGTGAGTAAAAACATCAAGTGAGCAAGTGTTGAACTACAAACCGTTCCACTGATACAGACCCCTAATGGACCATTTGAACTTACTTGAAAGGGAGAGGGAGCTGTATGTGTATGTTTTGGAGGTGATGTGACGAGAAAAGAAAACAATAATATATGGCTCAGCTCAAAGCCAAAGGAGCAGGAAAATAAAAACAGAAATGGGAGATAGAGAATGTGGGAGAGGAGGAGGAGGAGGAGGAGGGAGGAGGAGGAGGAGGAGGAGAGGAGGAGGAGGAGGAGGAGGAGGAGGAGGAAGGAGGAGGAGGAGGAGGGAGGAGGAGGAGGAGGAGGAGGAGGAGGCGGGTCAAAGGAGGAAATGGAGGGAGAGGGGGGAGACGTGGCATAGTGTGGCACAGTAGATAAGAAGCTCAGGTGATGCTGTGGACACCATCCGTGTACACGTGGTATGACAGCCTGGGAGCCAGGCTATAGGCAGCTGAGCTGCAGGAAGCTTAAGTGAAATTGGCGTCTTCAATTTCTTTTCTGACGCGTCTGCCTTGACCCGAACACTGCCTGCCTGCCTCGCTCCCTCTCTTGCTTCTTCTATCTTCTAGTGTTGCGTTATGTTGTCGTCTCTCTCCCCATCACCCTTTCTCCCCCTCTCTCTCTCTTTTTCCTCACTCTTCTAGTGTTGCGTTATGTTCTCCTCTCTCTCCTCTTTCACCCTGACGCTTCATTTGACTTATTAATAATAAAAGCAGAGCAGCATTTTCAAAAAAGAAATCACACCCGTAGCATTGCATATGCTCCTAGATGTGCATACACATTAATATTTATGTGTGCACGAAAAGTATTGATTCCAACGCATGCATATCATTTCTACATGCTGTGTGTCTGAAGTCTATAGACAAGGGGAAAAAAGTGGTTTCTGAACAACAGCAAGGTTACATATATTGCCTCAGGGTTTGACTTTCATATTGACTTCTGCACGGCACACATGAACTGAACCTCCCCTCCTTCCCATCTCTGTACTACCTCACCGCTCTCGCCCAGACCCAAAGACCACCCAGAGAGCCAGAGAACCAGACAAGGAGTGCCCTGGCTCATGACACACACACACACACACACACACACACACACACACACACACACACACACACACACACACACACACACACACCACACACACACACACACACACACACACACACACACACAGAGCTGGTACCATAAAGATTAACACACTGGGGGCCAGGGCAGTGAGAAATCCTGGGACTTCTCACACACAACATGACCATGAATATTTAGTCAACTGTGTGAACCTCTGTTTGTGCGTGTCATAATGTGTGTAAATGGCGACGAAGGAGTGTGTGTGCGTGTCGTGTGTGTGTGTGTGTGTGGTAAAAGGGGGGGGGGCTATACAGGTTGGGTTTATGATCCCAACCCATCTACTCTCATTGCGTCTCTTATAAACTTTA